>JACXGJ010003724.1:0-51254 GCA_016801105.1 Esox niger | reverse complement strand
CCGACCACAGTGCTGAAACGGTCCTGATTAAAGTTTTATAGGACATACAGCTGAACACTGATTCTGATAAAATAACGGTTCTAGTTCTACTAGATCTCAGTGCAGCCTTTGACACTGTAGATCAAAGAACACTTATACATAGGCTGGAAAATTGGGTAGGACATTCTGGGACAGTCCTTGATTGGTTCAGATCTTATCTACATGGCCGGAGTTACTTGGTCGCCATTGGTAATCATGAATCTGAGAGACATGCGGAGTTCCACTGCGATCAGTTCTCGGACAGTGTGGGGGATTTTTCTATAAAATGCATAAATAACCTTATACTCATGAAAATATTAATGTGCAATGTATAATCACGTAGTTTTATAATAAACATTTTAATGTGGAATCCACACTCACAGTAAATGACTTCTGGGATAGGACGAATTACACACAGACAATTTCTATGTTCATCATAATATATGTGCCTTATGCTGAGAGATTGTCATGAGCAGGCAATTACCATGTGCCCAGGGAGTGGCCTTTCTAAAGTTTACTGCCTTTGTATCCACTAGTGGGGTGTCCTGAGTGTGGCCCATGAGCTTAACGTAACACTTTCTGGACAATGATGGACATGACACAAGTATAAACCATGAGGAGGTTGTGAATTACTGTCGCAAATTACGAGCATTCAGGGAGGTAGAAGATAACAGGTGCACCCCACTCAGGGGGGTTGCCAACCAGATGAAGCCAGATGGCTTAATGTGTGAAAGTTCTGTATAAAAGCCATGGTCCGAACTCAGAACATTGGGGGTGTATCTGCAGAAGGACTGGGCTTTACTGTCTGTCATAACTGTATGATTTTCATTAAAGTCTATTGGATTCACTAAGTCCCGATTTGAAGTGCATTTGTTAGTTTTTTTATAGCAAAGAGTGGTTGATTTTCCACAACAACCGCTTCTGTTCAATCTCTATATGCTACCTCGGGGCCAAATTCTACAGAACAACAACATTAACTACCACAGCAATGCCGATGATACGCAAATATATATGGCTCTCAAACCGTATGACAACAGCTCAATAGATTCTGTGTCACTGTAGAGAGCACATAAATACCATGGATGAACCAACATTTTCTACAATTAAACCAAGACAAAACTGAGATTGTGTTTGGCAACAAAAAGTATTAATAAAGAGCTGGATTCTCAGGCCCTTAAAACCAAGGATCAAGTCTATAATCTTGGTGTTCTGATAGACCTCACATTTAACAGTCATATCAAATTGGTCACCAAAACAGCATTCTACCATCTGAAAATATATCGAGAATCAAAAGCCTGGTGTCCCAAAAAGACCATGAGAAGCTCATCCATGCTTATCTCTAGTTGGGTTGACTATTGTAATGGCCTCTTAACTGGACTTACCAAAAAGACTGTAAAACAGCTGCAGCTCATTCAGAATGCAGCAGCTAGAATGTTAACCAGGACCAAGAGGACAGAGCATATCACTCTGGATCTAAAATCTTTGCATTGGCTTACAGTCAGTTACAGAATTTTGAAGTGCTGCTTCAAGTTTATAAATCTCTGAATCATCCGAATGCATTTCTAAAATGTTTGAAAAACATAAACCGAGCAGGGCTCTTAGATCATGAACTCAGGTCAGCTAGAGCCCAGAGTCAAAACTAAACATGGAGAAGCTGCGTTTAGCATTTATGATGTACACAACTGGAATAAACTACCAGAATAACATTCACCAACACGTTCACCAAATGTGTCAATTATTTAATCCAGGCTAAAAACACTTCTTTCACGTGCCTATGACTGAGCTTTTAAACTTAACCACACAGTGAGCCTTATAGCTTCCAATGATTGTATAACAGCACTGTAGTCTTACAGCTTTTATAGCTTCCTGCGTTATTATATTCTATTTCTATTGTTTTATTCTATGTATTATTATTAGGCTGTATATTATATTTCTTATCTTGATTTATTTTGTTATTAAATGTATATCTTGCCATCTTACCAATTGTAATGCAGGTTCTGTTGCTATCAATCTGCTGATGACGGATCGGACATTTGATTCAATTGCATTATTTCTATTTTCACTGTAAAGCACAATGAATTGCATCTATGTATGAATTGTGCTATAAAAATAAACTTGCTTGCTTGTATATTGTGCTCCTTGAAACAACCCCACCGTCTTTTTCCAGAGCAGCCTATATTTCTTCTGAGGCCAGAAATACTTCTTGTAGGAGAAAGCCTGTATTTTTCTGGTAGGAGAAACCCTACAGTTATTGTTAGCCTTCTTAGGGATTCAGCAGTTAACTGGTGAAAGCCTAGTGTTTGTACTGTTTGTACCAGTTCATTAGGGTTTCGGCACGTTGACTGGTGAAACCCTATTGTGTTTGTTCCAGTTCATTAGGGTTTCAGCCGAGGCACTTTTGGGGCCAGTATAACTTAAAAATATTTGTTTTGCCAATGACTGGCCCATAAGCCAGAGACAGGGGCCCACAAGTTCATTTTCTATGCTGACACTGGGCTGGCCCAATTACATCTCTTTATTGGCCCCACACCACCCCTCCCCTACTATAAATTGTTTCTCATGTTAGATGCTCAGAGCCAAAAAAAAACTCTGGATGTGTTTCAAAATGGACTAACAAAAACACTTGTGGAAGGGGGTACAGAGAAGATGCGGGCCAAAAGAAGTAAAACTCTAGAGGCGGGTGGAACCACATGTGCGAAAAACTGATGTTTGCTCTAAGAGCTATATTACATACAGTACCCGACATAGTGCAGCAAAAGATGATCGTGGAAACCAGGCAGAGGAGCAGGTGTGTGACAAGGAAGCCAAGAAGGAACAGTGTGAGCATGACTGGGCAGAGAGACGTAGTGAGCAGGAGCAGAGTCGTTGAAGCAGTAAGATTAGCTTCATAATTAACAGGGAGAGACTCACAGGGAGGAAGCAGAAGGAGCAGGTTGTGTGCCCATGGAAATTCTTTAATGTACATTTGAGAAATGTCTGCTTTACTCTTACCTAGTGTGTAACTCTGATCTTTGTTTCTGACATACCTGCAGTGGATCATTATGACCTCTGACCATCTGTTAATCTCACCCAAACCAATAAGTGTATCGGTCCTTTGTTCTTCAGGAATGTGGTTGACTACCTTTTAATAATAATACATTATATTTATATAGCGCTTTTCAGGGACCCAAAGACGTTGTACAAAAGCGACATGGAACAGAAAACATACTGAAACAAAAGAAATACTAAGAGAAAATAACAAGGATTGAGAGTGTGGGATTTGGCAAAGCTATGGGTGGGCGATTTTGAACAGATGTGTCTTGAGGCGTTGCTGGAAGATGGGGATAGTCTCAGAGTCACGGATGGTTTTGGGGAGAGAGTTCCAGAGACGAGGAGCAACTCTTGAGAATGCCCTGTCACCAAAGCCTTTGAGCTTGGACTTGGGGATTATGAGGCATCATGCAGTACGATATGGAAGAAGGTCAGAGTGTTAGGCAGGGGCGATAATGTTTAGGGCTTTATATGTCAATAGGAGGATTTTGTAATTGATGCGTTGGGAGAAAGGAAGCCAGTGTAACTCACAGAGGATGGGGTGATATGCTGTCGGGACTTGATGTGAGTGAGTAGTCTGGCAGCAGAGGTCTGAACCATTTGGAGCTTATGGAGGGATGTAGATTTGATGCTGGTGAGTAGGGAGTTGCAGTAGTCAAGAAGGGAGGCTATGAATGCATGTATTTGAGTTTCAGCAGAGGGCGGGAGAGGGAAGATCTAAGTTTGGCAATGTTGCGAAGATGGAAGAATGAATATTTTAGTTTGTTTGATGTGCTGATCAAAGGAGAGTGTAGGGTCCAGAATGACGGCAATGTTACGTACATGAGAGTATGGAGAAACAGCGGTGTCATCGATGCTGAGATTGAAAGTGCCAGTTTTGGTGAGGGTGGATTTGGTTGCAATGAGTAGAAGTTCTGTCCTGTCACTGTTTAGTTTGAGGAAGTTGTCATTCATCCATGCTTTTATTGCAGTCAAACCAGATTCAATAGGGGTCAGAGGTGGGTTGGTAAGAGATTGTGGAGATAGATAGACCGACCAGAAAGAGGTGAATTTGGTTGGACTTGAGTTGAAAATTTGCGGCGTGAGCCTCGTCGACGTTGGATGCCAGACGAACGGGCATGCGCCATTACATCAGAAGAAATGCAGATAGTTTTTGTTTATGGATTGTAGATCGTCAGGGGAGTAATACTTTGAAAGAAAACGGCGGGTGGAAACCACAGTAGTGCTGGGGAGAGGATTACCCATAGGAGTAGATGGGAGTCAACCAGGATATACATGGCAGCGAGAAATAGTTGCGTAAATGTCACAGGTGAACCTGCTCTGCCAATCGGACATTCAATCAGCCCACATGATGAATAACCCCTTCTCATTAAACACATAAGGCAGGAAAGATAATGTGGGGGGACAGCCGGCCCTTTGGGTAAAACCTATGTGACATAAGACAGTAGGACAGTATGTTACCAGACCCCTTTTCAATTGTAATAAGTACTCTGAATGTTGTGTTTCCTGAGAGATTCCTCAGAGGATTATTCTGTAAGCTTTTGACACATACCTCTATTTTTAAATAAATAATAAACAGCTAATTGTTTTAAGAGAATTTTTTCCCTGTACTTACTCCCATAAAGAGCTCCTATCGATGGAATTACCATCACATGTTGCTATCATAAAATGAGAATAATGCTGGTGGTGTCAATGTCAGGCAATGTCAAACAGCGCAGCATAAACTATTTGGCATGGCTTTTGTAGCTAGCATAGTTCCCTTATACTGTCACAACTTTGGCTAACTATTCAAACGTTAACCCTTTCCAGCCAGAGCCCTCTAATTTCAGAATCTTCTGAAAAATACTAGATATTAGCTAGAAACTGAAATAAATGAAATAATCATCAGTAACCTTTTTTACTGTGCGCCTAATGTAATGGAGCAAAATCCCCATTTTCCTTTGGTAATTCTAGACCAGTCAGAAGAATGATCTGAATTCTTTCGCAGATTTGATATACAAAGACAATCATTTGAAGTAAGGAATATCTAAAATTGCTTATTACAAAGTTTTTATAATAGTGCCACTTACAATCTAAGCTAACATTCTATAAAAAAATGTTATGATACTTTGGACTTCTAGCAGAGCCTTTTCTTTGACAATGCTACTTGAGCATGGAGATTTTGTAGGCCCTACTCCACTGCCACCTCTGATCACCAGGGAGTCAGTCAAGAACCAGTGAGCACACTTGTCCATGGCTCTTACTACTCAGCATTGTAGTGGTTTGGGGGACCAACAGAGAAGGTTGGTCTATTAAACAAGACTGCATGGATGGTGTACTGGTGGGTAATGTCCGACCGGTTGTGGTGGGGCCAAAATGCCAGGAGTTTTACAGCTACGGACAAATCCAACTTTGTTGTACATGTTTAGGCTATCCCCAGTTCATATGGTGAAAGAAATGATGATTTTAGTATTCTAATAATCATAAATAGGGTTAACTAACATTCAGGCTACAGAAGGGAAACCAACAGATTCACCAGTTTAGCTATCCAAACTTTATTATGAAACATTTATTGATTTTATTTGGTCGGATTAGCTTAAATATTAGGCTGTGCATTTTCAACTGTTCGAGCTACAAACACAACACCTGTCATTGGTAACACTAAATAACTTACTCAACATTATTGTCAATGAACACTACAAGTACAATAAAATGTAGTTTGCGTCTAACCGGAAGTACAAACAGAAGGGGAGAAAGGTTACACACACACGCACGCGCACGCACACAATGGATGTACATTTAATGCAAAGTGCAGTGGAAAGTTTAATGTATGTACAACTGGGACAAACGTGTGGGTAGAAGTAACACATATCAGTGTCATTCTGAATTTGGAATGGAGGGAAATTGAAGGAGTAGGGTAGCCAGCAAGCACACCACATTTTCTGCAGGAAATGTACTGCTAGCTAAATAGTGCCTTTTTATATTGTATGCCAACATCTTACTTTTGATAAATCACTTGCATCCACTTGACCATTTGGGGGGTTACTTTGCAGATGCCACGTGTTTTCTTACAGTTCATATTTTCTTTGCACTGATATCTCAATACCAATTAGCTCCATACACTATTCCCTGTTTGTTTTTGGAACCACTTCTTAATGGTGTGTAGTATATTTCAATTCCAGTTTTAAATTTTGTTTAATCTACAGATTGAGTCTTACATACAAGTTTCTACTGTGTTCTACTTCATGTTGTTCTCATTCTGTTTCATACACATCTACTCTTTTTTTTTTACAGTATCTACGGTGTTCTACGTCTTGATGTTTTTATAAGGCGCACCGGCACATCTAGGTCACATTTCTATAACTCCGCAACTGTAGAAGTTAGAGGCTTAATTTCATTTCTACAGGAACAACAACATTCCCATGCAAATAACATCTTGTTTGTGTACTTTCGTCAACCAGAAGACCTGCAATCTTGATCACTTAAACCAATCAACCCAATATACAATACCAATCACAAATTGGGGTAAAACAACCAATGTAAAGTCTATCCATGTCACCCGCCTCCCCAAAAGAAAATGTGGGCGAGCGCGCCAGGGGGAGAGGCGCATGTCGCATTTACCATGCGCCCATTAAAGTCATTATGCACTTGGATTGCATTGAAGACTCATTCAGTTGCGATAAGCAATTTAATTTTTTTTAAGAAATGGCAATACAGTGAAAGAAGTGGAATAAATAATTGTGGACAGCGAGGAGAGTTAAAATGGGTCTGAACATTCAGACGAATCAATGTATCAGGACAGAATCGCCCTACTTGTATTTGACAGCTCCTCACAAGGAAATATTGGGCCATTGGGACAAAAAATTCGCCAAATTGGATTTTACGCAACTTTGGATTTTGTGAAAAACGTAAACACTACTCCTATTGTACCAAACTCTCTCAATGCAAGTCAAGCCAGACAATTTCATTGAGAAACATATCCGCCACTGATTCACATCAGTGTGGGCGTGGCCTGGTACATAAATGCACATTAATAAGACAGATATTGGTATTGCAAAATATGCATTTGTACCCATGTTCAAAACAATCTCAAGAATCAGGATATGCAGGCACCTTCAGCTCAACTATAGGGGGGTGCTATAAAATCCAAATGTTTATAATGGTTGATATTTAGACTCAGAGTGATTTTGATCAGTTAGTGATATATTGCAAACATACTGAGGGACACGAATCTAGATAAGCAGTAAAATATGATTCGCTTTGGCACTGATGGCCCAATAAAAACACAGCAAGTTCAATGTCTCATAGTGGCCATACTGTTTGAGATAGAGTCCCGTTAAGACTTGCGTATTAAAAACATGGGTACATACAGGATAAATATTCAATTATAAATAAACAATCAATTAAAATGTTCGATTTTGGCACATAGATTCTGGTGCATTACTTTTCTCCAAAATGTTCTCATATCTCACCAGAGAGAAGGGAAATGTACTTCCTTAATATGCAGATTCTCTCTATTCACACCACAATCCATTGCACAAGCTTCCCTTTTGAAGTGTGGGAGACCAGTGCTGACAGAAGAAAAGGGTAGTTAACTACATTCTGTGCCAAACCAAACTGTTTATATGGATCTGGTTTAACATCTCCGTTCAAACACGCCTGACCTGAACCGCACAGAGAATCTAGACAGTAGGGGTATTGTCAAGAGGAATATTAGATACACCAGACCCAACAACATAGACGGCTTGAAAGTCGCAATCAAAGCAAACAGGGCTTCCATAACACCTCAGCAGTGCAAAAGGCTGATTGCTGCCACACCACACTGCATTGAAGCAGTAATTTGTGCAAAAGGACCCCCCCCCCCCAGCCAAGTACTAAGTGAATAAATTAACATACTTAGGAAACCAATGCAGGGGTTTTGAGTTAATTAGTTGATTAGAGCTCTTCTTAGGTGTAAGTCTTACTTATTATAATTTATACCATTTTTTTATTATAATGTTCTGAGATACTGGATTTTAGATTTCCATGAGGTGTAAGTCATAATAGACAAGATTGAAACAAAAAACAAAAAACATTTTTCACTTTATATGTAATGAATGAAGTGTATAGATTTATAATTGATCGATAAAATTATTAAAGAGTGTGTCCAAAATACACATTTGCCCAGGGATATTTTCTTAGATGTAGGTAGTTAACGTTCGATTGCTATAAACTAGGAATGTGGGGATCGAAGTTACCAGCTAACTGTGTTTTGTGCTAATTGGCGCTGTGTAATTGGTGTCAGACAAGGGTAAGAAAAATGTATCATTATAGTCTTAAGTTGAATTTTGTCATGACTAGAGTTGAACAATGGTCCGAAATGCATTTCAAGAAATCTTCATGATTTACCATCCTGAGTTGTGATATTGCAAGCGTGTTAGGGTGTTGTTGTGGCAATATCTTAACTAATGTACATTGGAGACATGTTTGCTTATCTATTACCTAGTATGTAACTCAGGTCTCAGGTTGTGACACACGTCTGTATAATACAGAGGACCAGTGGGTACTCTGACCATCTGCTTAACTGGCTAAACCAATAAGGGCATCTGTCCCTTGTTCCTTAGGAATGTGGGTGTTGGGGGAAGGTAGGGGCAATTGGCCCTTTAGGTAAACAATGTAGTAAACAATATGGCAGAAAGGATAAGGTGGGGGGACAGCCCTCCCACCTGTGCGACCAAAGATTGACAGGCAGCATCTTATAACACCCCTTTTAACTACAATAAATACTGACTGATCATGTATTTTCTTCAGAGGCTCCTCGAATGATTATTCTGTAAGCGTTTGATGAGTCTCTCTATTGGCAAATAAACTGCTAATTGTGTCCCATGGGATGGCATGCGCAACAGACACACCACGTAGCCCATAAGTGTATACAGTCTGCCAAATTAATCTATTAGACCATGGGTCCAATTAAACCCTAGGTGGCGTTTTTATAAGAAATCTAAGTTGCTCCAAAACCTACAATGGTATATCCAACCAATATGACCAGAGGTCTGAAATTCAGTCCTCTACACCTAAGGAACAAAGAACCCATAATTTCCACCATCTTGGATTTTCCACAATTACATTTTTTGTCTAAAACACTAAAAAGGATCTTCAACTATAGCTCTCTACACCGATCCTTACGCCGGGCAGTATGTCATCTGGGGACAAGAATTAAAAGATTAAAAATAAAAATTGTTGATATCTTCAACAAAACGGCTGTAAATTCGTAAATTATTGTTTGTGTGGTCTCAATTCAAATACTCATTCATGCAAAATGTTGAAGTCTATGGCAACCAAATTTTGTATATGAGTACAGGCCTATGGCAGGAAAGCCACCACACTTTATCAAGTACCTCAGGCTGATGGTGTTGCTATAATCAACAAATGCATGGGGCTCCATAGGAAATGAATGCAAGTCTATAGTAATCACATGGAGTCAGCAGGAGTCTATGGGGGACGCATGGATGTCAATGGAGAACGAATCAGGAGCAATGGCGAATAAATGGAGGTAAATGGATTGGGAATCAATGGTGATTCAATGAGAGGAGAGAATTGTGGAATCTCCCAGAAATTGTCGCAATATTGTACGGTTAGTTAACTAAATAAAATAAATAGATGTCATAACTCTCAATAGACAAACTTAAGTCTTTGAAGTGAAAGGCACTGTCTTTAACCACATCGCCATGGCATTACACGTTTGAGCAGTCACTAGACACGATTGAGCGTTGTGTCATACTGACTAACATTTCTTATTACATTTACCTCCACCATTGCGTCTATTAACTGTATTGCTTTTGCCACTGGCAGTTTTAACAGCTTATTAGCCAGTAATAGGCTTATTAGTATCCACTAAGTATCCTAGGACTAATCATAAGAATTGAGCAACTGCTAGTGAGACTGAAACTTTTCCATGCCAGAAACAGTCACAATATAACCATATAAAATGTTAGTTAAGGCTTACTATTACAAAACTACTACTGTACGTCATAGCCAACAAATGTGTTTGTCTATCCGGACCCAAAACGCATGCAGGATGTGTACTTCAGAAAGCCACCAGAAACAGTCCCAATATAACCGCAAACTGTTTTATCTCAGGCATAATATAATGTAGATCCTGAAGGTTTTAGCCAGCAAAGTTTTCATCTATACAGAATCATTTAGAATGCGTACTTCCCTTTGCCTGTGAGGAGATCTGAACGCGGGACCTATAGTTTACAGGTCCGATTCTCGAACCACTACACGATTTAACAAGGGTCAGTCAGTCACTCACTGACATTCGCTCTTCTTGGCCGGCTGCAAAGTATAAACGTACAAACATGTGGAACCTATTTCAAAAGAAAATGTAAGGGTGCCAATAAATGTCACTAAAACTGAACATTACAAATCGATTAACGTCATAGAAAACAATGACAAGTATATACCTGCTGGGACATGTCCTCTAACTGTCTCCTAGACCGCTCGCGATCCACCTCAAGAATAGAGCAGTGTTTTTTGGCATCATCTGCTTCCTTTTGTAGGCTGTGGATCTCCTAAAAATGACAAATGCTCAAGATAGGTCAATCATAGCCTTAAAACAAGTTATTGCTCCATGCTCCATGATTCCATGATCGCACAATCCCCACTCACCATCCTGGCCTGTTCCAGTTTAACACAGAGGCTGCTCATGGACCTTTGTACACTCTCATATTCCTCACGCTGGCGCTTCAGAATAGGTGCCTTCTCCTCCACCTCTCGGACAATCTCATCCAATATCCGGGTCACACGCCGGTTCTCCTGCTTCTCCACAAGCAACTGGTCCTGGACATCCACAAATGCGTTGTACAGCTAAGAGAAAGCACAACATAATTAGAAATGTCATAAAGACAACATCCAGTCATTTAAACACTTTCATTATAAAATAAATTAGAAAAATAGGGGCTTTCAAAATTAAACCATTTACAGATATGTTTTGGAATTATGAAATAGTTACTTTCTAAGCTACAAAATGTGAAGATAAAAATCGATTTCACAATTTATAAATAAATTAATTCCTATCATAGAAGATACACAAGTGAGAGAAACCACCAAACCATCTGTGAGAAAGGTCACGTGACACTGACAACTACAAAGCTTATTGGTATATTTTATTATGATTAAGATATTGCTAATTCTTCAATCAGGCAGCTTTTCTTCACAGGGAGTGATCTAAGGATTGGTGCAATGGGTTCACAGCTTAGTTTTTTTCTAACTTGTGCAGAGGCATTCAACATGTTTGTGACCCGAAATATATATAGTTGCTTGCTAATTAGCGTACATAGTGTTAAATAACTAATATGCTGAATCTTTTGAACTGATCATGTCACAGACAAAACCAACTTTGTTGCACACATTTAAGCTATCACCATGGCAAATTATGAAAGCATTATCAATTTTACGTATGCTAATTAGCAATAATTAACTATTTGGCTGTATGTTTTGAACAGTTTGACCTAAAGACAAAACCAACTTTGTTCCCCCATTATAGCCTTTCCCCAGTTCATATGATGAAACATATATTGATCTTAGATACGCTAGTTAGCTCAATTAGCATTATCTAACTATTATGCTGTATATTTTGACCTGTTCGAGCTAGACACAAGACTTGTAATTGGTAACACTTATGAACCTTAACTATGACATGTATGATAATTCATAATAATTAGCCTCACCAACAATCTCTCTTGAACCTTAAAAAGTACACTTCAAACGTTTTGATAGGTAAACACTTCTTTAAAAAGCTAGCAAGCACACCACACTTTTTTCAGGAAATATACTGCACTAGTTTTATATTCCCTTTATATATTGTTTGTTTGCCAACATCTTACTTTGGCTTAATTACTTACATATACTTCATCATTTGGGGGTTACTCAGCAGATATCCTGTTAATTCTAACAGCTGTCTCAAACAAAAACAATGGTACCATGTATTTCAGGATAAGGATATAGCAATGATAATACTCTGGGTATATTCATTGATGTGAATTGAAATTCACACACCTTGAATTATTTTAATAAACCTGGTGGGAATCAAACTAGACCAGAGGTGTCAAACCGGTTCCACGGAGGGCCAGGTAGCTGCAGGATCTCTCACTTTGTACTCTGTTGATTTATTAAGTCACTAAATGGTTGGTTTCGAACTTCACCTGGTTGTTAAAGTCTGAACTAGGAAACAATTTAAAGGATAAACCAAACACTGGCAGACACTCGTCCCTGCATGGAACCTGTTTGACACACCTGCTCTAGACCATTGTTATTCACAAATATGAAAGTTATATACCCGTCCCACATCTGACTTATGGTAAGGCTGATATACTTACATGGATTCTGCTCTACTTATGCTATAGACAACGCTTAAAACAGAATCAACTTGTTTTGGTTTTTCAAAAGTGAAAAAGGGAACCATCATTGCTCTACAGACTAGAAACAACAGATTGGCAGATGGTGAGTGCTGCAACCTATGGGGACATTGATGAACACACAGACTGTCTCAGAATTGATCTCCAAGAAAAAAAAGAATACAGGGGTGAGTTGGAGACTAACTACCACAGCTCTGACCCGAGACGCATATAGTATGGAAAGCAACACATCACAAACTAATGGGAGGAACAGCAATTATGCCCTGCCTGCCGTCTCCTTTCTCGATGAGCTCAACTCCTATGCGCGATTATTTGGCAACCAACACCTTTCCTCAGGGAAGGTTTGCAGTGCAACAGGACAACTACTGTCCCCAACTATGGGTAACATGAGAGATTAAAAAAGTGAACCCTTGAAAGTCACCAGGGCCTGATGGCATTCCAGGCCATGTCCACAGTTTCTGCACCGCCCAGCTAGCAGGTGTTTTCACATCCATATTCAACCTCTCCCTGTGTCCAGTTCCCTCCCACTATAAACATGTTCATTATGTAATAGTTTAATACAATCTTGTAAAGCTCAATTATGTTGTTTGTAGGTGTTTATAATGGCAACAATTCAAAGCAATTCTTTCAAATAAAACAACTTTCACTGACTGTAAACAGCCTTAACTGGCGCTGGAAACAACAGATGTCTTCTGTGGCAGCCGCAGATTTAATAATGACAACAATCGCTTTGCCACCAAAAGGTTATGCCTCTTAACTTTGTCATTGGATAGACATCACCGTTCATCACGTTAGCACTACACAGGTAACAATAATTTAAATCATGACACAGATAAAGCTAAACTATGTAGTTCAGGTAATTGTTTACATCCGCTACTTCCGGTCTGGTAGAAACCCTGTTCTTGTTAGTGACTTCACCATAATATAACATCATTTCATTTAATCTATTAACGACAAACTCATCCACTTTTATACACCAGCCAGCATTTACCTTAATATTTAAAACAAAATTCATCACAAAATATAAGTTCAAAATACAGACTTCTGAAGGTAATTGGATGCACCAGAGCTTTTAATGGGCTTCATAACAAAGTTTTTTTTTAATGTATATATTTTTCTAATTTCACATCTTTTGCAAGGCACTGTATGTTAGATTCCCAAGGCAAGAGATGTTACGATATGTAGTGTGACGTAGGTCTGCACAATATATAGTTTCAGCATCGACATTGCGATGTACGCATACACAATAGTCACATCGCAGAATGTGAGATTCAGTCAGGTAAACATATCAGTCTACAACATATAGTTTTTCAAATGGAAAACTAGAGCATTATCTGTCTGATATAACGTAATTTACACTGATTTATGGGTTATTGGATACACAGTAAATTATAATAATAATAATTATTATTATTTTAAACACTGATGAACATGATCCTTTCGCTTGGCAAGCGGTATGTAATGGCTTCATGCAACCATTTTTCTCAAGTTGCCTTCCAAGAGCTGTGAGAAATGCAAGGCATTAGTTGAAACAGAGCTGTCACAAGTGGAAAATTAAACAGCAACAATAGACTTGTGGTCCAGCCGGAAAATAAGAGCCCTACATAAGTCTGACCGTAGACTTTATTAATGAGGACTTCCACCTGAAAAGTCTCTGTTTGCAAACTGCATTTTTCACAGAGGATCATACAAGTGAGAACATCGCAACAGGGATGCGAGATGCTATAGCTCATTGGGGCCTAGATGAGAGTCGTCATCTGTATAATAACAGACAATTCCACAAACATGAAGGCTGCCGCCCTGAACAAGTGGACCAAATTGCAGTGCTTTGGCCACAGACTGCATCTGTTGGTAAGTGATGCCCAATTGCGCATTCTATTTGACTACTGTTGCAATTGCTATACTATTACTGTTACATATTATTTCTTACCAACCTGTTCTGAAATAATACATTTTTATTGTAGAGAATGAATGATACAGACTGTCAGGTTGATAGCCAAAGCTCTTTCTGAAGACATCCTCTTTTTTCATATTGCAATATATATTAAACAAAATATAACAGTGTCAGTTATTTCCAATATCGTTGAACCTTAGTGTGATGTTTGTTGTTTATCACAAGAGCGCAAGGGTTCTGGAATGTTAAAACCCCAGGCAACAGATGTTTACATACAGTGCCTGGCAAAAATATTCACCCCCTTGGCTTTTTACCTATTTTGTTGCATTACAGACTTCAGTTCAATGTTTAATTAATGTGTTATTGTGTGTGATGGATCAGAACACAATTGTCTAAAATATATACATAAAACAATTTTTTTTAATTAAAAACTGAAAATCGGCATGTGCATATGTATTCACCACCTTTGTTATGAAACACATTACCTTCAGAAGTCACATAATTAGTGAAATTATGTACACCTGTGTGCAATCAAAGTGTCACATGATCGGTCAGTACATATACACACTTTTTTTTGAAAGGCCACTGAGGCTGCAACACCTAAGCAAGAGGCACCACTAACCAAACACTGCCATGAAGACCAAGGAACTCTCCAAACAAGTAAGGGACAATTTTGTTAAGGGTTAGGTTATAGAGAATTATCCAAATCTTTGATGATCCCCAGGAGCACCATCAAATCTATCAAAACCAAATGGAAAGAACATGGCACAATGGCAAACGTCCCAAGAGACGGCCGCCCACCAAAACTCACAGACAGAGCAATGAAGGCATTAATCAGAGAGGCAGCACAGAGACCGAAGTTAACACTGGAGGAGCTGCAGAGTTCCACAGCAGAGACTGGAGTATCTGTACATAGGATGACAATAAGCTGTACTCCATAGAGTTGGGCATTATGGCAGAGTGGCCAGACGAAAGCCATTACTTTCAGCAAAAAACAAAATGGCAGGTTTTGAGTTTGCAAAAAGGCATGTGGGAGACTCCCAAAAAGTATGGAGGAAGGTGCTCGGGTCTGATGACACTGAAATTTATCTTTTCAGCCATCAGAGAAAACGTTATGTCTGGTGTAGGATTTGAGCATTAACAACTACAATATGGATGTATGGTTCATTAGAAGTGATGATAGGGGGGAATGTAGGATTTGAGCATTAACAACTACAATATGGATGTATGGTTCATTAGAAGTGATTGTGCCTAGATGTTGAGAATAACAGACAGTTAAGATTCGGCCTGTTGGGCTCTGGTAACAACAGGAATGTATGCATAGACCATTTGGTGTGGGGGTTAGGGTCTTGGCTTTGTTAGGTAAACACACCCCCCAAGGTATTTAACAGCTCGTACCCCACATTACAGTTGAGAGAGAAGAGATAGACTAAGAGAGTAGGTAAGAGTTTGAGCCTGTAACATCATGTGCTAATAGACTATCAATATGCTGCAATAAACAATTGAATTACTCTCTCCCTTGACAACCGAGTACGCGAGTTATTATTACTACCACTATACGACATGGCTGATTTCTAACACTGGCGCAAGCCCAACACATACCAACCCCACAGTGAAACATGGTGGTAGCAGCATCATGCTGTGGGGAGGTTTTTCAGTAGCCGGGACTGGGGAAACTGGTCAGAGTTGAGGGAAAGATGGATGCTGCTAAAAACTGGGATATTCTTGAGCAAAACCTGTACCACTCTGAGTGTGATTTGTAGCTAGGATGGAGTTAACGTCTAGCAGGACAATAACCGAAAACACACTGCTAAAGCAACACTTGAGTGGCTTAAGGGGAAACATGTAAATGTGTTGGAATGGCCTAGTCAAAGCCCAGACCACAATCCAATAGAAAGGCTTAAAAATAGCTGTTCATGAGCACAAACCATCCAACTTGAAGGAGCTGGAGCAGTTTTGCAAGGAGGAATGGTCAAAAATCCCAGTGGTAAGATGTGGCAACCTCAGAGACTTATCCAAACCCACTTGGATCTGTGATTGCTGCAAAAGGTGGCTCTATAAGGTATTGACTTGAGGGGGGTGAAAAGTCATGCACATTGACTTTCTCTGTTAATTTGTCCTATTTGTTGTTTACTTTACAATAAATGAATAAATAAAAAAATATCTTCAAAGTTATGGGCATGTTCTGTAAATGGAATGATGCAAATCCTCAAACAATCCATGTTAATTCCAGGTTGTGAGGCAACAAAACAAGATAAATGCTAAGTTGAATACTTTTGCAAGGCACTGTAACTGAACCCTGGCACCCTTGTTAACCTCAAACCCACCATAAATAACAAAACACACATCCCCACACCATATTTCATTCCTCGAACATACAAAAATAAGATCAGGCCTGATCTGCTGAACAGCAACCGACTTCATCTTAGCTGGAGTGGTGCTCTTCTTTTATCTAGGAGCATTGACAGGAGTCTCACTCTTCTAGCCTCACCATGAGATAGGGCGAAGGACAGGCTGCAGACTGCAAGCCAGCCTGCGAGCATAGTGGAGTCTGTTGATAGCATAGCCAGAGTAATTAGTACAGCGTTGCCTATTGCGACTGACTCGTTCCAGGCTGAGAAACGTTAAACAAGGAAGCGCTAACAATAGCAACCTTAAGATAAAACCTTCCTCCACCTCGGTCACAAATAAAAATGATTATATTACCTCGCATCTCAAAATTGGACTCCTTAATGTTAGGTCTCTTGCTCCAAAGGCAATTGCAGTAAATGAAATGATCTCTGATCATAAACTAGATGTTATTGCATTACATGAAACATGGCTGAAGCCTGATGAATTTACTGGCCTAAACGAGGCCTCTCCTCCCGGCTATATTAGTGATCATATCCCCCGTGCATCCTGAAAAGGAGGGGGTGTTGCCAATATCTAAGACAGTAAATATAAATGTAATCTTAAACACATCACTGGTTTTCATTCTTTTGAAGTCTTGCTCATGAAAGTAAATCAGGCTGATGAATCGTTTTACATAGACACTATACAGGCCGCCCGGGCCATATACAATGTCCCTCAATGAGTTTCCAGAGTTCTTGTCTAACCTTGTAGTCATGGCAGATGGTATGCTAATTTTTGGCAAATTCAATATTCATATGGAAAAGTAAAAAAAAAAAAAAAGAAGCCTTTGAAGTGATATTTGACTCAATGGGTTATATCCAACGTGTCTCCGGTCCAACGCACAGCCACAAATCATACCTTAGATTTAATCCTGTCAAGAGAAATCGATATTTTAGATCTAATTATTTATAAGTCTACTCGTTACGCAAAACATTATTTCCAAAACCCACACTATAAATTCTCGGACTACAAATAGATTTATTGATATTCATCCAAGCTTGCTCATCAGTGACAAAGAAAATAAATCCACAAACGATCTAATACAGGATCTTAACTCAACACTGCGAAATACTTTAGATCCAACTAAATTACTCAAGGAGCTATTTTCGGTGCAAAGTCAGCCAATGTTGAACAATTAATTGCTCCCTTTCCTCCGGATGTGTACCAAACTCACTCAAAATAGCAGAAATTAAGCCTCTTAAAAAAATCCAATCTGAATCCAGACACTAAAAAACTATAGGCCAATATTGAACCTCCCATTCCTCTCAAAAATCTTAGAAAAATGTGTTTCCCCAACAACTGAACGCTTTCCTGAAGACAACTAACACTTATGAAATGCTCCAGCCTGGTTTCAGACCCCATCATAGTACTGACACTGCACTTGTGAAGGTGACCAATGACCTTCTAATGGCCTCAAAGGTTCTGCAAAGGTTAAATATTATTTATCTGAAAGATATATCAGTTTGTATGTGTGGAGGGTATATCCTCGGCCCTGACCTCTCCTTTGATGAACATATAAAATATATCTCAAGAGTTGCTTATTTTCATCTTCGAAACATTGCAAAAATCAGAAACTTTCTATCAAAAATTGATGCGGAAAAACTAATCCATGCTTTCGTTACATCAAGATTATATTACTGCAATGCTCTTTTTTCCGGCTACCCTGATAAATCAATAAATAAACTTCAATTAGTGCTGCACATTGCTGCTAGAATCCTAACTAGAACAAACAAATGTGAACACATTACTCCAGTACTAGCTTCTTTACATTGGTTGCCTGTTAGGGTTAGGGCTGATATTAAGGATTTATTGTTAACCTATAAATCAATTCATGGACTTGCTCCTACTTACCTCGCTGAAATGATCCAGCCATACATACCTACACGTAACCTTCGATCACAAGATGCAGGCCTTTAAACTGTACCTAAAATTTCAGGGCTTTCTCTCATAGAGCTCCACTACTTTGGAATGACTTGCCAATCAAAATTAGAAATGCAGACTCAGCGCAAACCTTCAAGCGTCTTCTAAAGACTCATCTCTCCAGCCTGGTCTATAATAAAGTGTAGTCCGGCCCAGGGGTATGATGGTGACCAGAAAGGCCTGATACTGTCCACCCTTGCGGTCTTGCCAGGTGGGTTCTCATCGCCACTGGGATGCCCTCCCTCCAATGCCATCTGGGGGCAGAGTCACTGGCTTGTTGTTGTCTCTCTGTTGCGCACTTGTGCAATTGGGCCCTCATTCAGGATTACTGCAGTTGGTGGGTGTCCCTTTGGTTGATGCTTGACAATGTGGGTGGAAATATTTCCTGCCTGTTAGGCCCCGTCCAGGGCCACCTCCGGATAGGGCCACATTGTCACTGGACCCCCCGTCTCAGTCCCAACGTCTTACGATGCTATATTATTGTGCTGGGGGAGAAGGGTCAATTCTCCTTCTCCACTATAAATCCCTGTAGATCTAATCAATGCATTTTCTACATATTCCCTGTTCTCTGTTGTTTTAAAATTAGGAGGACCCCTCGAAGCCTGGTTCCTCTAGATTTCTTCCTAAATTCGGCCCTCTTAGGGAGTTTTTCCTAGCCACTGAAGTTCATCACTATTGTTGTCTGCTCCCGGGGGTTTAAGGCCGAGTGTTTTGTGAAAGCACTTTGTGACAACTGCTGATGAGAAAAGGGCTTTATAAAATATATTTGATTTGATTTGACATACATCACACTGGAAATTACAACGCCTAACATAAAGTGAGGAGAAAAAGTATTTGATACACTGCTGATTTTGCAGGTTTTCCTACTTACAAAGCATGTAGAGGTCTCCCCAAAGAATTCTGTTTCCACCTCCATACTTCACGGTTGGGATGGCGTTCTGTTGGTTGTACTCATCCTTCAAACACGGCGAGTGGAGTTTAGACCAAAAAGCTCAATTTTTGTCTCATCAGACCACATGACCTTCTCCCATTCCTCCTCGGGAACATCCAGATGGTCATTGGCACCCTGATGCCCCATGCTCTCCCAGAAATGGAAGGATAGCCGAGAGACATCATGCAACTAGGTCATGGATTTGTTGTGTCTACCGACATTTGGACAAGCAGGAGACAGTTCCCTAGGTATTGTTGCCATTTTCATTGACCGGATATTTAAAGGACAAACACAGTTTTTGAGCTGTGAACATATACAAGGACACCACACAGCAGAGGCCATTTACCAAAAATATCACAATGTTCTGTGGAACTGCCACAGATGCTTTGAGTGGAGACAGACAGCGCAAGTATCATGGTCTAGGCCTTCAATCTACTTGATTTTGGGGAGATAAGTAATGAAGAGAAAAATCCAGAATCCGATAGACAGGAAGATAGTGCATCACCTGCGCTCTTACAGTTCCAAATTGAACATATTACAAACAACTTTAACATGGTAAACCAGTACATCATGCAGTCAAATCTCCATTTACGATGCCCAATTCTCATGCCTCAACTCACAAAGGATGCAATTAACAAGTATGATGGGGTTAGCATACTTTTTCATCAGACCACATGACCTTCTCCCATTCCTCCACTGGATCATCCAGGTCATTGGCAAAATTTAGACAGGCCTGGACATGTGCTGGCTTGAGCAGGGGGACCTTGCTTGCACTGCAGAATTTTAATCAAAGACAGTATAGTGTGTTACTTAAGGTTTTCTTTGAAACTGTGGTCTCAGAACTCTTCAGGTCATTGACCAGGTCCTGCCGTGTATTTCTGGGCTGATCCCTCACCTTCCTAATGATCATTGATGCCCCACGAGGTGAGATATTGCATGGAGCCCCAGACCGAGGGAGACTGACCGTCATCTTGAACTTCTTCCATTTTCTAATCATTGCGCTAACAGTTGTTGCCTCCTCATCAAGCTGCTTGCCAATTGTCCTGTAACCCATAGAAGCTTTGTGCAGGTCTACAATATTATCCCATATGTCCTTACACAGCTGTCTGGTCTGGGCCATTGTGGAGAGGTTGGAGTGTGATTGAGTGTGTGGACAGGTGTCTTTTATACAGGTAAACGATTTTAAACAATGAGTGGAGGACAGGAGGGCTTCTTAAAGAAAAACTAACGGGTCTGTGAGAGGCGGAATTCTTACTGGTTGGTAGGTGATCAAATACTTATGTCATGCAATAAAATGCTAATTAATTATTTAAAAATAATACAATGTGATTTCCTGGATTTTTGTTTTAGATTCTGTATTTCAGTTGAAGAGTACCTATGCTTAATTACAGACCTTTACATGTTTTCTAAGTAGGATAACCTGCAAAATCAGTTGTGTATCAAATACTTGTTCCCCTCAATATACGTCACAGAGAAACTCCCACCAACCAAACCTGAAGTTCCACCCCCGAACCATAAATTCTGCCTACCTCTCAATCAATCAACGAAAAATGAACTCTATATTAACTACTCCCAATGTAAATATATGTACACACAATTTTCCTAACAGCTTTCATAACATTGTTAGGAATCAGCCCTTTTATATATTGGTTTAAATAATGAATCGCGTACCCGGTTGTCAAGGGAGAGAGTAATTCATTTGTTTATTGCAGCATTAGATAGTCTTGTTCATGAGGTTACGGACCGGGTCTCCCTTACATAACCTCACTCCCATCTCACTCAATCTCTTCTCACTGTAATGTTGATTACAAGCTGATATATACATTGAAGGGTGTGTTCACCAAGCAAAGATCAGGTGTGCAAGACAGTAACCCCGATGTCAAATGATCAATGTAAACATTCCTGTGGTTATCAGAGCGCAACCTACAGAGAGAATCTAAACAAAGATGTTTCTGTTATTCTACGCACTGTTAATCTAGGCACATTCACTTCCAATGAAATGTACATTCATATTGTAACTGTTAATGCTCAGGTTCCACAGCATGCTTTCAGTAGACTTTCAGTGGATTAAATAAACGATTCAATGAATTCAAATGATGGGTACCATCTTTGCTTCCTCGCCAGATCCTTACATACTGCAATAATTTGTTACTAGAAATAAAATCCCATTTTGTTGACATGGTGGGATGTGTAAGAAATATGAATTTACAAGGCTGTTATTCACTTCACAATATTAATTTATGGTTTGGCCCTTAACCTGACTGAACAAACGTAGACACAAACCCACACAATTCTTTTCAAGTGCCTCTCAAATGTCCTACAGGCGCTGTCCTACAGGACCCAAGTGCCATTGGCATTGTATATACGTCAAAACACGCACAGGTCAAAATGACGGCGCTTCATGAACAAAATGACAGCACTTCTAGTAGGTGTGAAAGGCTTGGCCTGTTAGATTTCATTGGAGCATTTGACACTGTAGATCATACAACACTAATAGATTGGTTCAGATCATAACTACCACAGCTATGCTGATGAAACTGAAATATGACCTCTGCTCAATAGACTGTGTGTCACCATATAGAGCACATAAATACATGGATGAACAAAAATTACAATTAAACCAGGACAAAACAGATTGTGTTTGGCAACAAAAATCAAAGAACAAGTATTAGTAAAGAGCTGGATTCTCAGGCCCTTAAAACCAGGGATGAGGTGAAGTGTGCAATCTTGGTGTTCTGATAGACCTCACATTTGACAGTCATCAAACAGTCATCACCAAAACAGCATTCTATCATCCAAAAAATATATCCAGAATCAAAAGCTTGGTGCCCCAAAAAGACCAAAATAAGCGCATCCATGCTTTTATTTCTAGTAGGGTTGACTACTGTAATGGCCTCTTTACTGTACTCCCCAAAAAGTCTGTAAAACAGCTGCAGCTCATTCAGAATGTTAACCAGGAGCAAGAGAACAGAGCACATTCTTAAATCGTTGCATTGGCTTCCAGTCAGTTACAGAATAGATTTTAAAGTGGTGCTTTCAGTTTATAAATCAATGATTTTGGACCCGAATACATTTCTGATATGTTTGCATTTAGCAGTTATGCTGTACACAACTGGAATAAACTACCAGAAGAACTTAGACGGTGCACAAAACAGATTTTTACATCCAGGTTAAAAACACTTCTCTTTACTCTTTTCTTTCCTATGACTGAGCTCTAAAACTTAACCACATCGAGAGCCTTATAGCTCCCTATGTTCTTATTAGTTATATTCTTGATTTTCATATTCTATGATTCATTATTATGCTGTTTTTCTCTTTTTGATTTATTTAGTTATTGAATGTACATTCTGCCATGTTTTACCAATCATAATGCAAGTTCTGGTGCTATCTGAGGAATAATTTAATTCCATTGCATTTTGTACATTTATTTTCACTGAAAAGCACATTAATTGATTCCATGCATGAATTGTGCTATATAAATAAACTTGCTTACTTGCTTGGCGCTTCTAGTGTTGAACAGGGTAGCTAAGCAAGTAGTTGCTACAATAATAAACAACTAGCTAACACTACAATATTTGTACATAGTTTAATCAACCTTATTAGCTTATTAATATAATTACAGACAATTCAGTTAAATTAGCATTAGCTAATGATACTTCGCAGATTAGTAATGTACAGAACCAGTTCAGCAACAAGGTTCTGCTAACGGAGTTAACCTATTTACAAACAGTGCAGGGTCATTACCTAAGGTAACATGTTGCTAACCAGCACAAAAGCATCAGCTATAACTAGCTAATGCTAGCCAACATTTGTTGCTAAAAAGCTTAGTGAATTTACTTAAAGCAAACTGATGCTAGCTAATTTTAGCTAAAGTATAATGACATCAGCAAGTGCCAGCCAACTTTAGCTGACGTGGAATCATTGAAAAACAGGAAATTTTATTATCAAGATGTAAAGTGTCTTAGACACTATATCAAGCAAGTTGCATAGAAAGTTGCCTAGCTCTCTGATATTCCTTTTGGGATTTACAGGAATTCAGAGCCACGCCTATGTCAAAGAAAATCGCAGATGTGTCATATAGTTTGAGAAATCATCATTACTTAAGATTTTTTAAGTAAAGGTGCCAGTGGTCCATCTCGCCAACTGTTATGCAAATCGATTTACGGTCAAAGACAAGATCAGTTGTTTAAGTGTTTTGATTTTATTCTAATTAAAAACAAATGGCGGAAAACCAGTAAGGCGGATCTTATGGACCCCAGCTAAATATTTGGTCACCCTAAGGGGCACGACTGGAACATGGTTTTGTTACCCAGAGGTGGCCAAGCTATTGACCTCTGAAAATGGTTGGGGAATAAAAACAACAAAACAAAAGGGTTATGGCCACAAGTTATAGCCACAAGCAAGACTTTTTTTTTCTGTGGAAGGCTTGGTCAAGTACAGGGCATTCTTATCAACAGCAGGCATTAGGGTAATATTCATACGTTGAATCAGAGTGACCTATACTACACTGGACTATTTGGTAATAGTAATAATGATAGATTCTGATTCCATAGACAACCCACATGTAAAATGTATCCAATTGTATCCAATATTTGGATAAAATGCAATTCCAACAACTAAATATGATGACTTGTAGGATAGATATGAAATAAGGCAACTTTTTAAAAAGACATTTACCTCCATGAACTTCATTCCAGGCTTGACAATCTTGGCCACAGCAGCTGCAGTAGGACACATGGACTCCAATTCCTCCTCTGTGAGCACTGGCAAATCTAAAGAACACAAAACAATGTTTTTACAACACCCTATTATAAAAACATCATAATTTATCAAGTTAGGGAACTTTAAGATAAATCACTTTTCCCTTACTTGCACTCTTATTTGAAGCCAGCAGATTGGCATTCTCCAGCTCCACCTCCACTTTGTTGATCATCTCCATCAACTCAGTCTCCCGTTTGGCCTTTGAATCCTCCATATCCATCAGCTTCCTCTCCAAGGTCTGCCTCGCTGTAAGAAGAATAGTAATAAGATCTTAACACTAGAACCACCAGGTCTTTCAGACTCCCAATACCGGCCAGAGTCAAACGCTATTTCAAGTCATTAGCAAACGCATTTTCCTACAAAGCAACATCAACCAGCCAGATTATCAGTTCATCTATAGGGTTGTAATCAAACTATATAAAATAGCCTAAACAATAATTACAGGATTTGCTTCTTTTAAATGGTTAATGGCTTTGAAGATTACAAGAATGTATTTATATTGAAGGTATACAAACAACATTTATTTATACAAACAGGCTATAGAATTTTTATTCAACTGGCCATACAAATGTATAAAATGAAAATTACATCAGTTAAAGGGATAGATTGTACAAAACCCATAAAGGAAATGTACTGCTCTGGCATGAAATGTCCGATCTTCACGAACTTTGATATTTTGCTTCTAGGGACCATGCCCTTCAAAAGTTGTATCAACCAGGACGGTATTTTCAAAAACATGGTTGCCATTAAACAGATGAAAATGTTCATGGGCATGATAGATGTTTTCATTGCACTGAATTCTGGGATCAAATGTCTCTGATCAAAGATGGTTGAAGACAATTCACCAATCTGACCGGATGTTCAAATCTTGATTACCTTCCTGTCTCAGTCACTCATCTTGTCATCTGTATTTGACTTTGTTCAATAAACAAACTTTAGCAGCCAAGTAGCAAATAGTGAAATACCACGAGCGACGAACGAGGCATCATGTAATGTTAAGTTGATCAGTCTTTTTTCTTTCCCGGAAGGCACATAAGGTAGGTAAACATTTTCTAGTCTAGAATCTGTCATTTGCAACATCAATTAAAAACGAAAGATCATGTAATTGAACCAAATAATAAGGTAGATGAAAATTAGGAATGGAGTTCTATTTTCCTTTTACTACACTGGACATTTCAGAAACGGTAATTAGACATGCTATTATATCATTAATAGAAACATATTTATATAATTGAATGTATATTGTCATAAACGCTATACGTATTGTACAAAGTTAGTTCCCATCTACTG
This sequence comes from Esox niger, assembly GCA_016801105.1. Lineage (NCBI taxonomy): Eukaryota > Metazoa > Chordata > Actinopteri > Esociformes > Esocidae > Esox > Esox niger. The sequence goes on along the minus strand of JACXGJ010003724.1, from coordinate 25,642 downwards.
ACGTAGTTTCATTGTGTTTCTCGGTTGTGCTGTTTCCAGTGTAGCTTAAATAAATCATAGCATTTCTCTAATCAGATTGTCCACATGTGCTGTCTCTGTGCGAAAATCAACCCCCCATATAGCAGCGAGGGAAAGGATGTGTGGCACTTTCAATCCATCAAGTACAAAAAGTACACCTGGCTTACAGCAAGGGTCCAACACCTTACAGCCCTGAACAGAGGTAGTTAAGTCCATCGCCTAAAAAGGTAACATATTTGCAATTCAGATCTTTCCATTACGGTTTATCAGCCATTTTGAATTTGTGAAAACCCCAATGAAAACACTTCTATAGCACCAAATAACCGATATTCACATAACTTTATATTTGGAATCTATGGACAATGGCCTTAAAAAAAAAAATATATATATATATATATATACTGTTTATATATATATATATATATATATATATATATATATAAACAGTTCAGTTAGAGAAAAACATGGCTGCTATTGACCTATGAACTTGTATAGAGGTCTGGTTTTGCGCATACAGGCACAGAATTCCTAAGTGCTTAATCGGGCAGTTTTTACATTGTACCTATGTAAACAATCTTTAGAGGACAATGTGTGCAAGCACTGTCATTTAATCACACGGTGACACTTTTAGATTTTTTGACATATGCAACCTTACAACGCTTACCCTCTTAATCAGAGCCCTGAAAAGAGGTAGATCACTCAATCCCCTTACATAGAATGTATTTGTCATTGGAACCCACTAACTACATTTTGAATATGTAAAAACATTCAAACATCATTCCTCTAGCTGCAAATGACCAAACTTAATGTAACGTCACATTTTGCCTCTATGTATGAGGATTCTTACGTTTATATGAAATCTGTGAAAAGACCTGGACACTGTTGACCAAACATGCGCAAGGCCTAGATTTGCACATAATAACACATCACCTAACCCCAATATAATAATTAAACAAGGTATGCATGTTAACAATCCCAAAATGAGACAAAGGAATTGCGAATGAACCACAAGCTGGCGCTAATGAGTGGGCCATATTGGCCAGCTCAAAATCTGAAAAAGTATGCTAAGTAATCTTACAAATAAAATGTTTGCCATTGGGAGCCATAAAGTTCACTATCATGTACAGTTTGAAAAAACAATCCATGCTACATTTGGTGTTATACTGGGTTCAAAGTTTCTCAGTGCAAATGTTGCAGTAAGGAGGTCAAGTGGTCTGCTGAAACCCGCTAAATGCTGCTTGCAGCTTTAATTAATATTATGAGAAGCACCTAAAATGCTTAACTCTAAATATCCAGGGTAAAAAATGCTATCTACCGGCAAAGTTCATGTGTAACAACCATACAGACACAAATCCAATTTCACCAAAAGGAGGCACTACAGTACAGATTTAATTTTCTAATTTCAAAATGATGCCAATTTCACCCCGTTAGATGTACAATGCTGATTTTTTTTGAACCGGTGGCATTCCCCGTGATGAAGGAAAAAAAGCCTTAAGAAAGCCTAATGCCCTCCATGACGGCATTTTCTATACAACGAAAATGTCAAAAACTACAAAAAAAAATCTTCCTCATAAAACGTGACTCCAACAGACTTGTCCTTTGGGGGCCAGTAAGTTTCAAACCCAATACATTTTACATTGAGGACAACCTAAGCACCTTATATTTATTGTGATATTTTATACCATAAATACTTTTTTTTTTAAATAGCAAACTACATTACTAGTTACAGTGGGGAGAACAAGTAATTGATACACTGCAGAATATGCAGGTTTTACCATAGGTACATATCAACTGAGAAACAGAATCTAAAACAAAAATACAGAAAATCACATTGTATGATTTAATAATTAATTTGCATTTTATTGCATGACATAAGTATTTGATACACCAGAAAAGCAGAAAATTATTTTTGATACAGAAACCTTTGTTTGCAATTACAGAGCCCTTGTGCCCTGTAGTTCTGGACCAGGTTTGCACACACTGCAGCAGGGATTTTGGCCCACTCCTCCATACAGACCTTCTCCAGATTCTTCAGATTTCGGGGCTGTCGCTGGACAATACGCACTTTCAGCGCCCTCCAAAGATTTATACCTGGATTTTTGTTTTAGATTCTGTCTCTCACAGAATGACAGACCTCTACATGCTTTGTAAGTAGGAAAACATGCTAAATCAGCAGTGAATCAAATAATTGTTCTCCCCACTGTACATATTTGCAAACAAACTATGTTGTAAGGCAACAGCTTACTTTTGCTCAATTACTTACATCCACATCACAATATGGGGGTTACTCTGCAAATGCCCCGGTTATACTTCTTGAAGTAAAAAAAATCCCATATTTTTTGCACAGAATTCACTATGCCAATTCATTCCAAACACTATTCTGTTTGTTTTTTAACTACTTTTCTATGGTGTGTACTCTTTTTATTCCTTTTGTTTTGTTCCCTCTATACATTTGCCTTTTTCATATAGTTCCTACTTTGTAATACTACCTGTTTTATTATTTCATTGTTTAACAAATATCTGCTTCCCTCTATGCTCACAGTCCTTGGCCTCATACATCTCCCCATATAGTGTGATCAGGAAGAACCACGCCCACCCATTGCGATCAAGTCTTGAAAAAAGGAAACATTTTGCCATGGGGACCCATAAAGTCCACCATGGTGGATTACTTTAAAAAAATTGCACTAAATGTTCAATCTTCACCTACTTTGATATTTGGCATCTAGGGACAAATATCTTCAAAAGATACATCAGCAGGCCAGCGTGTCAAAAACATGGATGCTATTGACCAATGAACATTGTTGTGCAAATCTCGTGGGAAATAGTATAATAATTATACTTGGTGCATATGACAGAATTTAGGAACGGGTCCCACAGCAAATTTTTTGTTTGCCTTTTAAAACTGTATTTAGACTTTGTACAAGGTCCAGATTCAGTGCTTTGTAATGGTAAATAATACAATACTGTTTGTTAAGGTTATGGGAAAAATATGCTGCATTTAAAGCTGATAATCAGCCCTAATTAGTTCAGAGAAAAAAGGCTTGAAAGATTCACACTTGCCAGTGAGCTGGTCTTTGCTCATGCCCATTCAGCATAATTCCCGTCCACTTAGGCATTAACCCCACCCAGCTATGTGCCACAAACACATAAGCGCACAAACTATTAACGTTCTGGAATGCAACAGTTGCACATTTGCCCAAAAACAGTGTGTAAGATCGAGTTCTGTCCAATCAAAGTGATGTTGTTGGGTGAATATCTTCTAAAAACAGTGACGAACATCGAATGAAAAGAATAGCTGTGGTTGGCTTATATTACATTACGTGTGAATGTTAAGGCATTTACAAGCTAGCAGCTAAACTTACTTTAAAGTATCCTGAAGAACAAAATGGCAACAGTGAGGAATTCAATGGATTTATAGAAGGCAGGAGATTAATTGGAGGGTTTGGAGATGGAGGTTGAAGAGGGGTCTGAGATAGAGGCAGACAGAGGAGATAGCCGGAGTGAGAGGAGGCAGGACGTGACAGGCAGGAGAGTCTCAGCAACAACGCTAGGAGAATGCGTGTCTTTTCGAACACCAACCCCAGGCCAGGCCCGCAAATTGTGAGGAATAGTAGCAAACCATATTTTTTTAATGAATGTTTACTCCAGATATTATCAATAACATGGTCACAAACAAATCGCTATGTGGATGCAATTAATGCTCTGGGAGAGCTATATGAAACATGACCATGAGAGAGTGGACGCCCACCAATGGAGGTATTTCTGGGGATACAGATAGACCTAGGGATGCTGAGAAAACCTAAGGTGACAGATTATTGGAGTAGCGACAAAGAGGCTCTAACCACTACCCGCAATTTCTCCCATGCAAAGAGTTGAGAATAGATGGTAATCAAATAATACCAAAACAATAAAATATGGCAATTTTTTTTAACAAGTCCTTCACATTTTTCAAAATGAATACTCTCCTCATCAGCACCATGGTCTCGATGAGTCCATGGTCTCTTCGCCAGAACATCCCCACAAAAGTCACAGGTTTGGTATGAAAAGCTTTGTTTTCACCACACTCGACAACAAACTGTACTTACCTGGGGAACGTGAACACAGGTGGTGCTTATGACAGGGCCGAGGGGGTTGGACATAGCACTGTGGTACAGCAAATGAGCAATGCTAAGTTGTTAGGAAAATGACACATATTGTACACTGACAACTACTACATCTCCCCTGCTCGCTTTGAGTCCCTTCACACACAAAACACAAGGGCTTTTGGAACTGTTAAAATCAATAGAAGGCATGTCCCCCCTCCACTGAAGACTAAAACAGTTACATTTGGAGTGTGGACCACACTGACCAGATATGCTCCTATTACAACTACCCTCACCGGAGCATGAAGTGGTATCACCAGCTTCTACCACCATGTCATAGAAGATGTGCTCGTAAATGCGCACATTTTGTGCAAGGAGAGCAGGGATAAACTGGACCATTGTTACTTCTGAGATAGAGTGGTCGAGTGACCTGAGCAGAGGGCGTGCCAGGGCTCTCCCTTCGTTACCAGTGGTGGTGAATAGAAACAGCGCAAAAAGCAGGGAGACATTTTCTAGAAGAGCTTGACAAATGCAGGCTGGATTGCAAGGTCTGTTCAACATAGAATAATGCTGAAGACAGGAATAAAGGAAGCAGACTTGTTACTGTTGCAAAACCTGTCCTGACAAGCCTGCACTGTGTCCCACTGCCTGCTTTAAGATGTACCACACCAAGCTTCTCTACGAATAGTAGCTGGTAAGTTATTTTGTTGACACTCCGAACACGTACATATGTTGTTCATGATAATTATGATAATTGTTTTGTGGCATTTTTTCCAATGCACATAGAAAATGAAAGATAAATGACATAAGGGGAGATATGACATAGGGATAAATGGATCAAGTACATAATTCCATGCAAATCAGCACTGTTTAGTAATAGCACACACACACCTCTAAAGCAAATGTTTCTTTTTTAACCCTTACAGCTAGGGTTTTCAAATCAGCCTGTCACTGTCTTGACATTCTGGCCTCTAAAATGTCATCCTTTATAGTAGAAAGAAGTGATTTATATTCTGGGATTGAGTTGACCCTCAGCTACATGAAGGATGTATTGAAAACAATTTTTTGAGACACATGGGTAATCAGGTAAAATAGAAAATTGAAAAAACAAGCCCATACTTGGATTTTATAGTAAAATTAAACAGTAAAATAGAATAGGTAGGCATATTTACATTACATTTGGAACCTCCCAAGGGTTCAGAATAACTGCAAATTAAATGGTTTTGAATATATATAATAATACAATTTACTCTCATCCACATCAATTTTGTTCTAAAAAAATCTGATAACCTTTGAAAATACCAATATGGGGCCACTGAACGTATTCTGTCATAATCTACTTCCAAAAGCCTGCACTAGACCGCAGTCCCCATATTGAACTGAGGATACTTTTTGTTTTTATGGGGCGTCTTACGTTGGGGGTGCCTTTGTTTCCTTTGGAATTCCCTTCATGTGCCATATCTGGAAGTGTTGGAAATTAAAACAGGGATATGTCCAGTCTTTCTTTGGATGGTAATATCCACAGGTGACACTACACAACACAGCATAGGCGGACATTTGACCACTGGCTACAGTACAGTTGTATGAAGATATCATATAGACATTGTAATTGAACAAAAACGCTAATAAAAAAAACATTCTCAGAATACCATTTAGGCTACACTTACCCTATTTTACAAATAGGTTGATTATGTCCAGATACTTAACTGAATGTCCAGACCCATTTTAACAATCCTCGCTCTCCATAATAATTTATTCCACTTCTTTCACCATTTGGCCATTTCTTTTTTTCTCAAAACAATAGCGTGTAGCAACTGTATGCGTCTTCAATGCAATCCAAGTGCATAATCACTATGGGGAGCATGGTGAATGCGACACGCGCCTCTCCATTGTGCGCGCTCGCTTTTGCTCTTATGGGGGGGTGGCATGGAGACATTCCATTTCTTGCAGCTATATATATATATATATATATATATATATATATATAATGTCCATAGAGATTATACACATGCCTTGGTTGATGGGAAATATGTTCTGTTGAGACCAGATTCCATTAAGTAGGTTTATGTTCCATCTCCACCAATAAAGCACAACTAAGATTGCCCTCAACCAATAATTACTATTGGAATTTGACCTATTTGTGCATTGCAGTCTGAATTAATGGGAACATCACCCAAAAAGTAATGTTTGGAAAGCAATATGTGGACACTTCATGGACAACACTCTTGCAATACTTGCAAGTTCAATTGAAATTAACAAATTACATTTTGCATGTGGGCCAGAATGATGTAGGGAAGCCCTGAGTACCCTCAGAATAATTTCAAACATTTCTTTCTTTAGAAGAAAACAAGTAACTTATGATGATTTTAGCATTTACAGGACAATTCTGAACCTTTAGAATGTTGGTCTCCTAGGGGGACAGATATCCACAGTTCGGAGGCAGTGAGTAAGTGAAAGACTCAAATGGGGACACTAGCCAACATCTGTTGGGTCTCTAACGAACAAATACTATATCAAACCAAATAAAAGTAGTTTTTCACCTGGAATTGATACATCAGGTATAAACAGTACAGCAAAAAGTAAAGCGGGTTAGCAGCAGGATTCACAATAAATAGTAGCAGCAACGTAAGTGCAGATAGTTTGAGTGCAGGTGGACAGCCACTGAGCCATTTAGTAGTCTTAATGTTCTGATGGACCGGGTTGTCTATATCACGTATCAGGATCAGATAGTGTTTGACAACAAAAGTGACTTGCTCACTTCAACCCAAACATAACATTTAGGCATAATCAAACACCTGGGGGAATGAGCGGACAACCAGGTAGCTTATTATGAAACTAAGTAACTTGCTCACTTTGGTAAAGAAACGCTAGCTACCAAACAATCAAGCACCAGGAAATGTTAGCTAGGTTGACATTTGTCTTTTAGTTAAAACATTTTGACACTGGATTTTTAATTTCCATGACCTGTAAGCCGCAATTATCAAGACAAACAAAACTTGCTTGAAATGCTTAACTTTATCTGTAATGAATCTAGAATATTTGAAGTTGTCAGTTGATTTAAATTACTGGAAAAAAACTACTTGCACAATGTAATTTTATTTCAGATGCACCTGTATATAACGCAAAATTAGAGCAAATAAAATGGCAAGAATTATAGACTATAGCAATGATTAGACGGACGAAAATAAGTTACATCATAAACATGCTAGGATCAAAGAATGTTAGAAAGCTATCAAACTCTTGAACAGGATTAGAATGTCAATGATTGGGAGCAGGGAGGAGTGCTGCATTCGTTGTGATTGGGATCTGGAGGCTGTTTCGTCCTGGTGATGTGGTTGAGATGTAAATGTAAATAGACCTTACAGACATGGCAACGAATGAAAACTCTCCTCTCCCACGTCGCTTGTACCTTAATGACCACTGAATTTTCCACAATTACAGATATTATTCTGATGTCCACCGATGAAAAAAGGGAACCTGGGCAAAGCAACCCATCTCCACATAGCTTGTTGCGTTTAAAGGTCACACACACCTTGATGACATCACTGACTAAGGACAGAAGCTGTGTATGGTAGCTATAGGAAATAGCTTACTAGTGCCAGTTCGAATACAGAAATTTTTGCAGGCTGTCATCAGTATACAGACAAACAAAAATGTTATTACCACAACAGATTACTGAATGTAGTCTGAAGTGTTTGGAGTAGTGCTCCACATGCAATGCAGCTACGCGACAGGGGTACAAACAAATTTCCATTAATGAATTTAATGAACAGATTTGAGACAATGCTGAATAATGAATTGCTTGAAAAAAATGACTTCAGGATTATCTTTTGGTGAGTATAATTTTGGACAAACGTTCCCTTTAAAATATTCAAAGATAAAATCATTATAATTAGGCGTGCTTGCCAAAGGCAAAGCACAACAATAGGTTTCTCCAATACTGCCAATTAAGGGTTCTCTGGTAGGAGAAACTATTGTTATTGTATTAGTATTACTGTTATTATTGGCACCTAAAATGCTTAACTCAAAGAAGTCCATGGTATAAAATGCATACATTTAAACTAGACCAACAATCATACAGACTGCCCATCCTGAATACTCCACCAGGGGCGCTATAGTATTCAATTAGCCAATTTCAAAATGCCATTTGTACCCTGTTTTTCTTCAAGTGCTGATCTTTGTACCGGCTTCATTTCTCATGATGAACAAAAAGGCGTCAAGAACCCATTGTCAGCCGTGATGGATTTTTCTGTACAATGAAAAGTTGTCCAAAACTACAAAAATCTTACCATGAACTGTAAATCCAACTGACTCATCCTTGGGCGTACAGGTGTCCAATACATGCCTCCCTATAATCCATTTAGGAATAAAAGAACTTGCAAATGGCAGACAAAGTGGCTGATTACTGTACAATGTTCATGCCCAATGCGCATGTGTGCAATTCTTTAAAGGAACAATAACCTCTGCACTTCATATCCATTGTGCGTCCACATACCACCCCATATAACACCACGTGCATTTGCTAGTTGATATCTCAAAAACCATTAAAATGGCAGCTGACGGAAATCTGTCGATTCCACTGCAAATTGTGTAATAATTGATTTTACGTATACTAATTAGCATAATTACCTATTTACCTAATTAACTATAAGGCTGTATCGTTTGAACCGTTTGAGCTAAAGACAGGAAACAAACTTTTTTACACCGGTTTAGGCTAACCCAAATTTTGCATATGCTAATTTGCATAATCAGCATTAGGTTGCATCTTTTGAACCCTTCATGCTACAGACAACTGATTCTCATTCAAATGTTTTGACCGTTCCCATTTGATACAATCACACATTTATTGATTTTACGAATGCTAATTAGCGTAATTCACAATCTTTAAAACCATTCGAGCTATAGACATGAAATCTGTCATTGGTAACAATTTTTAGCTTTAATTGTCGTCAGGTATGCTCATTTATGCCAATTACCCTCACCAACAGTATCTCAAGAAGTGTTTACCTATCTTTCGATAGGTAAACACTATTTCAAACCATAAATCCTTTATAAACAGCCAGCCAGCAGAGCCCATTTTCACAACATTTTCTTCAGGAAATGCACTTCTCTAGATGAGTTTTGATTTTGATCTCATTTTTATTATGTACAAGGTAAGATAAGAGACATTATCAACAAGTGTGCAACTTTCAGAGGATACACCCATGAATAGCCGTACATAGGCCTAAAGTACAGTTGCTTGATAAACACGATACATTTCTAAGAATGAATAACAAATACGCTACAGCCTAATCGTAGAAATAAAACTGATAAATTCAAGGATATCTAGGCTCTTGCAGTGTTCTACATAGGCGTAGGTGTATGGCAACGCAGCCTTTTCTTCACGACAAAACAATGCAGTGAACTATTCAACAGTATATGTACATTTGATTATCAGAGTAATATGATTTACAGTAGCCTACACTGTCACAGTGCCTCCAGCACCTACATCGCTCCCCATCACCATCCTATTAGCCACCACCTTCCATTTTTCCCGCCGTTTGTACAGCATTCATGGAACACCATGGACACTCCACCATTCGGCCTGTCCCTCATCACATAGTGCTGGGCATCCAATTACCTTATTAGGACAGCCTACAACTGCCCTTGTACATGTAAGTGTCTAGAGAGTATTGTCAGCTAGTTTTCCATGTGTTCATTGTTTTTTCTGCCTATTGCGCTTTGTTATAGAAGTGTGCTGAGCTAAAGTATTAGCGGCTTTTACAGATGTAAAGGCGAGTAGATAATTACTGGTTTAGTATTGGGCTAACTAGCAAGGTACCAAACCGGTATTTTGCCAACTCCGTTGAATGCAAGAGATGTTCTTGGAGTCGTAATTATAAAAAGGAAAAGACATGGGTGGACAAAAGTCAATAGGGATTTGTAAAATCCAGGTGGGTAACCTGCATTTGGGTAAACCTTGGGCAGAGAGAAACTGATAAGAGGAATAAACCTAACTGGTTAAGACCAGATTACATGTATTGATGACATGTTATAACACCTTCTTGCCAATACAAAAAGGAGGTTTTCTGAACTATTCTTCAGACAGACTCCCACTTATCTTTTGTTAGTCTCCTTTTATCTCCATTTACAAATATTATAATAAACTGTATGTGTGTTTCAGAGCATTTAATCTCTGTCTGACCCTCCCTAGTTCAAATCGATGAAACTGCAGCCACAGCTTGTTTAATATAGAAGTAATTTGTAATTGTTTTCTTAGTGACTATGTCATAGGAAGGGTTTCCATATATCATAGGAAAGCTATTCTTCTGCCCCGCAGTCAGCACACATAGTCATATTGAAGGTCTTATACAACATAAAACCATTAAAAAGATAATACATAAAATAGTTTCTGCTGCTGATATGGGTACGGCCTGGCGCAAGATATACACCTTCTCCCCCGGATATTCAACGGCGAGCGAGAGCACGCACACACACATTTATCCTTGAGGTTTTTAATAAAACTTTCACGGTGCAAAATATAGACTACATACCACTAAGACACCCGACCAGATACCTCCACAGGCCACGCCCTAAATCATTTATTCCACAATGACGACATCTCTACAATGATTCCCCTAGAATGAAGATCTTTCTTCTGTACATGCCCCAGGAAATACAAATCTGCATCAAGAACGTATCATGCCCGCCAACTTTCATGAAACCTATAAAAAATTACTTCTCTAAATAAAAGCCTCTCACCTTTCTTTTTCGCCACTAACCCAACTAATTGTTTCAGCCCTACTAACAAATGGAACAAACTTTGTCATAAAATTTTCACTCAGAATCAAGACAAAAGTACATACCTAAAAAAGATCTGACAAAATAAACGGTTAGAAAACTGAAACAATGCAGAAAATCAAGAAGGTCGAAATATTTGCTCTTAGTTCTATAGCATTCTGTCAAATACTAAAGTGTTTTCATTTTTCTTTGCATATTTCTCATGGGATAGTAGTTTGACAACAGCAGAAACAATGGATTAAGCACAAGTCATTATCTTACCATCTCCAGCCTCCTTTGTCAGCTTTTGCAACTCCTGTACAGCCCTGCTAAGCTCTTCGTTCTTGGACTCTGCATCAGAAGCTGCCCCCTGAAGAAAGAAAAAGAAAATATATCATAGGAAAGCTACTATGGCATCGCTAATTCAATGCAACACTTGTAACAACACATTTAATACCTCTGCATTATGTAATAACTTGAAATGCAATCAATTCTCAATTATGTAACACTAGCATTCTGTAAGAATTTCATTTTTATTTTCTAATAGCTTGAAAGCAATATGAAATACATCTGTATGCAATAAATGTCCCCACAATTTGTAAAAAAAAAAAAAAAAAACTTGATTGTTTGCCTACTGACAAAGAAATCATCATTCTATCTTTTAAATGCTAAGTTTATTTGAACAGTGAGAGAAAACAACAAAAATCCAGAAAAACATGTCAATACTATTATGAATTCATTTGCATTTTAATGAGGGAAATAAGTATTTGATCCCCTCTTAATCAGAAATATTCCTGGCTTCCAGGTGTCTTATACAGGTAACAAGCTGAGATTAAAAGCAAACTCTTAAAGGGAATGCTCCTAAACTCATCTTGTTACCTGTATAAAAGACACCTGTCCAAAGAAGCAATAAATCAGATTCCAAACTCTCCACTATGGCCAAGATCAAAGAGCAGACCAAGGATGTCAAGGACAAGATTGTAGACTTACGCAAGGCTTGAATGGGCTACAACACCATCACCAAGCAGCTTGGTGAGAAGGTGACAACAGTTGATGTGATTATTCGCAAATGGAAGAAACACAAAATAACTGTCAATCTCCCTTTGAGGTTCCTTGGAAGATCTCACATCTTGGAGTTGCAATGATCTTAAGAATAGGGAGGAATCAACCCAGAACTACACAGGAGGATCTTGTCAATGATCTCAGGGCAGCTGGGACCATAGTCACCAAGAAAACAATTGAGAACACACTACGTCGTGAAGGACTAAAATCCTGCAGAGCCTGCAAGGTCCCCCTGCTCAAGAAAGCACATGTACAGGCCCATCTGATGTTTGCCATTGAACAACCGCATGATTCAGAGGAGAACTGGGTGAAAGTGTTGTGGACAGAAGAGACTAAAATCAAATTCTTTGGCATAAAGTCAACTCGACGTGTCTGGAGGAGGAGGAATGCTGCCTATGACCCCCCCGTTCCAGCATGACAAAGATCCTAAACACAGCCAAAGCAACAAAGGAGTAGCTCAGAAAAAAACACAAGGTCCTGGAGTGGCCTAGCCAGTCTCCAGACCTTGATCCCATCGAAAATCTGTGGAGGGAGCTGAAAGTTTGAGTTGCCAAACGTCAGCCTTGAAACCTTAATGACTTGGAGAAGATCTGCAAAGAGTGGGACAAAATCCCTCCGGGGATGTGTGCAAACCTACTTGCAAACTACACAAAACATGGCCAACTACAAGAAATGTCTGACCTTCGTTATTGCCAACAAGGGTTTTGCAACCAAGTACTAAGTAATGTTTTGCAGAGGGATCGAATACTTATTTCAATAATTAAAATGCAAATCAAGTTATTACATTGTTGACATGTATTTTTCTAGATTTTGTTTTAATTCTGTCCAAACTAAACTAAGAAGTATAGACTGATCATTTCTTTTTCAGTGGACAAATGTGCGAAATCAGCAGGGGACTGAATAATTGTTTCCCTCACAGTACATAATGCAGTGATAATTACAAAATGAGGGAGTTAACATTAAACACATTTCCATGTTTTCCATTTGTTTTTTGTAAACGTTTTTTAGTAAAGCCTGTCAGAAAGTATGCCAATTAGCCAACTTTACAAAGTGATAATCAGGGCGGCCAACTCTCATGCACTGACTGCAAGACACAGAACTGAAACTTTTCACACGCTCGCACACCACACATCCATTTTCTCACCCAGTCAGATATTTAAGTATTAAATAAAGTCCATAAGCTAATTCAAAGTGTTTTAACAGCTAGTGTGGTACATAATCTTTGCCTGAATATACCTTAACACTAACCGCCAGGCCTTTTTTACCCCCTATAACCAGAGCCAAACACCATTTGGGGTCATTAGCATAAAAATCGTCCGTATTAGCATGGACATTCACCGCAGCATCACCATGCAGCCAGAGCATCAGTGAATCTACTAGGTCACCAAACTAGATAGAAGTAAAAAGAAATATGAATTGCCGAATGTCTGTATTTCCCCATCAGATGTCCTTGGTATTAAACATATGGTCGAAACAGGAAAGCCTTGAGCCAACATTAGCATAAATGGAAATGCGGAATTGATGTAGTATTGGCCAATGAAAGAAACTTAAGTTCAGTAGATAAGTAGCATCTTTTCAGTAAGTCAGTATGATTCATGATAAAATTAACTTTGTTGTAATGTTATAATGATTTTTATGAATGAAAACATACAATTTGGTTGGTTATTACATAATGCTCCATATTACCTATTCATAAAAAATTCCAACTCCCGCATTTTGCAACTATCATGTAAAAATGTATTACAAAATGTGGGAAAATTTATTACATATTGTGTTCAAGCTATTTATTATAAAACACAGGTTATTACATAATGAAGTGAAAATACCACATACCCCACCACAGGAACTACACCCCAGGAACAATGTACCTTTCAAAGAACTCACTGCGTTACCACAGCAGGAACCAGCATCAGATTAACAACATACATCAGCTGACAAATTTTGCTAATCTTCATAGGTCTTTAGAACCGCAGTGGAAACGCACACAATGGGCTGGAGGAACCGGGTAGTTCCATGAACAGCAGTTCCTGGGACTCAAAGTTCCAGGTATTTTTTGTGGATACATGGCTTAGGACAAACTACCCTCATGGGACAATACACGTAATTATTCTAATGCCATTACTTTTTCATGGCTTCTTGACAGTAGTAATGGTACCTCCAACAAAACAGTGCTCCCTAACATACAATTCCTTGGTATAAAACATTAGAACAATAGATACTAACCTTGTACAGATTACAGAGCTTGATTTGAGCATTTAGTTCATTGCTGTACTTTTCCACCATGGTGCTCTGTTGGTCTTTGGCCTACAATACATAGGAAAGATGCAATGATAAAACCATACAGTGACATTAATAATGTAATTAATAATCAGTTTATAAGAGCAACATTTGCACTAAACCTCTTTCAGTTTGGTCATCAGGTTCTCCACCCGCTTCTGCAAATTCTCACTGATCATCTTCAAGTTGGTGACCTGTGTTTGAAGCTGTATGACCTAGAGGGAAGGGGTGTAGACCACAGGGTGAAGACATAACCGACAGGACTTCATGATGCCAAAACCCCAAATCAAGTTCAGATTGCAAAATCATAATAGTAACATGTACATAGTGCCATCCAAAATGAGTCATCTTGCTAAAGATCATCAAAACAAAAAAAATGTAATCAAGCATTTTCATTTTCTCCAAAACATATATGGGGTAAAGCATTATTTTCCCAATATAACGGTTTCAAAATTCATCACAAGCACAACATTGTTATTCAATCATTTATTGTGATGTCTCCTAATCCAACAAAGGCATTCACTTACACCCAACATTGATTTATTTTTGTACTTCCGAATATATTAATTGGATACACTGAATCCAATAAATAATTTAGCAATATAAAATTACTGTTATAAAAGGAATTAAAAAAAAGACATGCCTTGATCAGCCAGGCCGCAGATAGGAATGAATAACAAGCCAGGAATGGGTCTGGAAGAGCCCCGTGTAACAGTGCATGATAAGTGTTTCAAAAGTTCACTGGTGAAGCACTATTGGTTTTGTAATAGTTCATTCTTATGGCTTCAGCAAACAAAGGTGTTCAAGCACTATTGTGTTTCTTGGCGTTCATTATTATCATCATTATCATTATCATTATCATTATTATGAGATTACCAAGCAAAGGCGCTGAAGCCCCATTGTGTTTTTTGGGGTTCATCATCAGTCGTATCATTAGAAGTGGTATTACTCTGCAATTTTTTGTGAAAAATGCTAATTCAATTGAGATAAAAGATAGCAATGGGTCCACAATTAACATGGAAGTGCAAGCAAAAAGCCACAACTTCTGATTAAATGCCTTTCAAATTGGCCTCATGGTGGCACTGACATCCCTCCAAAGATGGCCGATTTTGAAGCTCACCACACCCAACCCCTGAAACCTAGCATCTTTAAAGTTGGTACATAGTTCAATCACCTCACAAGGAAACATTATGACAACGCCAATTTTGCCATTTTGGATATTGTGAAAATCACTTAAAACGCAATTCCCAGGGTACCAAATGACCGATCTTCCCATAGTTAAATATTTGGCATCTATGGACCAAGCACTCTAAATGCAAATCAAGCAAGACAATCTACTTCTCCAGCCCAAAGTAAAAAATAGCAGTAAAACAGCCAAAGAAGGTCATAAGATGATAGCAGGTGCCTCACAAAAGTAGTGAAACTGTATATTCATAACTTCGCAGTTACATTCTACGTTTCTACAAATGTTAAGGTAACATACGGCTCTGGAAAAAAAATAAGAGACCACTATTCATAGGTGTGAGTTTGAGTCCAATTACATTTTTTCTATAAATTACTGACAACATTACTCCCAAATTCCAAATAAGAATATTGTCATTTAGAGTATTTATTTGTAGAAAATAAATAAAATAACAAACAACAACAAAGTGCATTGTTTTCAGAACTCAAATAACGCAAAGAAATATTCATTAAAAGTTCAACAACAAAATAATATTTTAACTTAGGAAGATTTCAATCAATACTTGGTGGAATAACCCACATTTTTTATCACAGCTTTCATGAGTCTTGGTATGCTCTCCAACAGTCTGTCACATTGCTGTTGGGTTACTTTATGCCACTTCTGGCACAAAAAAAAACAGCTAGGCTTTGTTTGATGGCTTGTGACCATGTATCTTCCTCTTGATCAGATTCCAAGAGTTTTCAATGGGGTTTATGACCAGCCATGACTGGGTCTTGATCTTGTGGTCCTCCATTCACACCTTGATTGACCTGGCTGTGTAAAACGAAACATTGTCCTGCTGGAAAAAACTATTCTCAGCGTTAGGCAAGCGAGTTCTTCCAGAATGACCTTGTCTGTCACAAAGGCAAATCTGCCCAATTCCCGCCATGATTAAGTATCTCCAGATCATTACTGATCCTCCACCAAATTTCACAGGGGATGCAAGACAACGTGGCTGGAGGCATTTCCAGGTTTCCATCTAACAATTAGATTACCAGGTTTTGGGCAAAGCTGAAAAATGTACTCGTCAGAGATGACCTTACTCCATTCTTCTACGGTCCCATCCTTATGGTCTGGTGCAAACTTCAGCCAGGCTCCTCTTTGCATCTCATTGATGAAGAGATTTTTTTCTAGCTTTGCACAACTTCAGCCCTGCCCCTAGGAGCCTGCTTTGAACCGTCCTCACCATGCACTTCACCCCAGCTGCTGTTTAGTGAAAATAGCTGAACATTTTATCACCAAAATAGTTAGTTTAATCACCAGTTAGATCCTGTGGCAGTAATCTAAATACGAACAAGCAACGGGAGAAATCATGTTCTACGTAATTTTCTACCACTGGTAGCTTGTGAGTAAATGTCTAAAAACATTTTTCCATATGTAAATTGTGAAACAAGTTGAGTATCATGTAGTTGTCAAAATTATATACATTTGTTTTTATAAATAGCATTCTGTTCATACCAAACTATCAAAGTTAAATATATCTAGCTAAAAGTCAGGAACAGCTACTGACATATTCAGTATCAAGTATGGTTTCCACTGCATTATGACATTGTTACACGTTAGTTTATTGCCTAAATCCACACTTTGACCCATAGTTTTGCATATTAACCTAATTGCCAACATTCACTTACCATAACACTTTCCATCTACCATTCACCACGTGTCTATGTGATAGATGAGACTAGTATTTTTCTGCAAGTCAGATTGTCATAGTTGGTAGTCTGCAATCCATTGTTTTATAGTGCAATGGGTTTATGAAACAAGGCAACTAATTTAACTAGATATTTTGTTTCATATTGTTTAGCTATGAAGAGATTAATGTAGACTAAGGTGAGGACACTTGCTTACTGGTGTATGCAGAGGAACAGGTAACCGACATCTATAGTATGATCAGACTCATAGCAGATTAGGATATATACTAATGGTACCAGAAACGCTTAGGCTAATTCATACTATTAGGCCCATTTTTTATCTGTCTTGTAAAGGGTGGACCTGGAGGGACGTGCTAGACTGGACAATGTGTTACTGAGGCTGCAAGTGGGGATTTCATCCTCATAGGATGAACCATCATAATTCAATCAAGCGCAATTAAACAAGACAGGGCAAAAGGACAAAAACTCAGGCACATGCTAGAATCCGGTGTAGCGGTTTAATCTGCTGACTCCGGAGCGCACATTCCGGTTAATGGGTTTTTGGCCCCTGCATGGCTGACTGCCTTGCCAACATCCATCTCCCAAAGCCTCTTAAGGTCCTGGCAGTAAAATATAGAATACCTCACAACATCTAAAACCTCAAATAGACACAGGACAGAAAAGCAGATAATCAATATTTTGATAACCTGGTTTCTGTTTCAGCCCTCCTGACAACACTTGAGTTTGGATGTATAGGTTGTAGATAACTAATACACTAAATGCCACACCAAAGGATGCTTCTCCATCAGTTTTCCTTCCCTCCTTGGGTCTGCCAGCTATCCAGCATCAGTCACTGATCTCTGAACACACCACCCAAGACAGACTTCACCCTCAGCTCTCCCCTTCTTTCCTCCTCCTGATGGACTCTTACATACACAATGGCCCTGCTTCCCATTTCTTATGACAACCTGCTGCACATTTTCCATCTGCAGATACTTTAGAGAACTTATCATTCCACCAAGAGCCCCAGCTGCCACTCCACCATGAAAGTCATTTGCATGTTCCTCACTCTTGTAAGTTTCCCTTACTACATACATCCTTTAAAATTCCTTTTATAAAATGCATTTAATTATAGAAAGTTTTGCACTGATGATCTTGAGATTAATTTAAAATATATTGCTTTGGTTGCAGTGATTTCCAAAGTATCCTTTGAATGAGTTAATGTATTCAGACATTTTAATATAGGGATTATATTGTTCATTTTATACCTGGTCGACATCTGTCAATAGAACAAGGGAGTCCAAATTATATTTGAAAGTGAATTTAGTGCTGATAAGTGTTTAATATACATAGATGAGCCAAAACCTTGTGACCACCTGGCTAATACACTATTGGCCCTCCAATCTGATGATTGTTAGGTACTAAGCACAGTCAAGTCTGATAATCTTATTCTACTGCTAGTCGCTATCGGGCATAAAAATAACACAAGGAATCAAACGTCAATCAAGCCAGTTCTGGATGGAAAAGGAAATATATCATAGAAACTGTCTTAATTGGGTGTAAGCTTCACTCTAAAGATTGAACTTCTGAGATTCACAAGTTTTCAGGACTGATCTATTGTCTTCATTTTTGGGAGTTGACAGATCAATACCCAGTGGATTAATTTCTGATGGACTGTTGCATGACCTTAACCATTTGTGTTGCAGTTATATGTTCAACAAGTAAATGTTCAACATCACAAATCCCTTTCAAGCAACGCAGGTTGGGTCTATACCAGGTGTGCCAGAGCGACAAGGACCTTGGAACCCATTCAGGAGGACCAGAGGAATTAAACACACGGTCAGGTGCCTGTTGATTTTTAGTAGTCAGTCGTCACAGCCCACTATGATAATCATGATCATGTAAATATGAAACAACAAAGCAAGGAAGATTTCATTTCTACACCATGAGAAAAGGCCCAAATGGAATACATGTACAGTAGGAGGCAAATCTGAACTAAATATGTCAAGCTCTTCTGACAAGATTAACTGCCCCCGATGGAGTACGTTACGTATTGATGAGCCCAGTGTTCAAGGATAATTGGTATTGGACACACCTAAATACAATGTACCTCATAAAATATTCACAAACATGTAAATAGGTGGAGATGTTATGATAATAATTGTACTGTTTCCAAGCATTGAGGAGTAATCCAGGATAATTGCTTTTTCAGTGATAGATGACAAAACCCTTGCATCCCATAGGTAGACGTGAAATGAAATGCCCAATAACAGTCATACGTACTATAATAGGTCATATTCCTGTGCAAAGTTGTCCTAAGCCAGGGAGATTAAGAAGAGCACTGTTAGAGCCAGACAACATAGCCATTAGGATAATGGTTGATAATGCGAAAGCACAGTAACATGACTACCTGTTGGATCCGTCAACACATGCCAACATCATCACGTTCTATGTTAACCACCATGCCATTTACAGTAGCAGACTAGAAGGCACATGGCTGGACCGAGGTGGCAGCTCAAATGACCGCACCAGATAAGGACTGTTATACCCCATCAGCCACTACTGACTAGCTGAGAAAGGTCAAAGTAAATCTGTTTATATGGTAATAGAATTTAACAACCACCGCCGTACTGTGGGAGTGAATATATCCACATTATTTAGGTTAACATATAATGAGCAAATAGGAACATGTGGCAATACTGTAAGGATGTAAATGACCCTGGTGAAGACTGGCACTAAGGAGGAAGAAGCCAGATCAGGTATAACCTGTAATCCCTTCAGGTCTCAGTTTGAATTGATGTTGTGGTTAACCATGTATGTTCCCATGGGGAACATGCATAAACATAGATTCAAGGACCATTACTTTGCATGATTGTGCAAAATTTTCTATTGGGTTCAGGTCTGGAGACTGGCTAGGCCACTCCAGGACCTTGAGATGATTCTTATGGAGCCACTCCTTAGTTGCCCTGGCTGTGTGTTTCGGGTCATTGTCATGCTGGAAGACCCAGCCACCACCCATCTTCAAGGCTCTTACTGAGGGAAGGAGGTTGTTGGCCAAGATCTCACGATACATGGCCCCATCCATCCTCCCGTCAATACGGTGCAGTCGGGCAAACTTGCGTGCGCTGCAGGATTTTAATCCAACGGCGTAGTGTGTTACTAAAGGTTTTCTTTGAGACTGCGGTCCCAGCACTCTTCGGGTCTTTGACCAGGTCCTGCCGTGTAGTTCTGGGCTGATTCCTCACCTTCCTCATGATAATTGATACCCCACGAGGTGAGATCTTGCATGGAGCCCCAGACCGAGGGAGATTGACCGTCATCTTGAACTTTTTCCATTTTCTAATAATTGTGCCAACAGTTGTTGCCTTCTCACCAAGCTGCTTGCCTATTGTCCTGGAGCCCATCCCAGCCTTGTGCAGGTATACAATCTTATCCTTGATGTCCTTACACAGCTCTCTGATGTCCTTACACAGTGGAGAAAAGGAGGGCTTCTTAAAGAAAAACAAACAGGTCTGTGAGAGCCAGAATTCTTACTGGTTGGTAGGTGATCAAATACTTATCATGCAATAAAATGCAAATTAATTATTTAAAAATCATAAAAAGAGATTTTCTGGATTTTCGTTTTAGATTCCATCTCTCACAGTTGAAGTGTACCTATGGTAAAAATTACAGACCTCTACATGCTTTGTAAGCAGGAAAGCCTGCAAAATCAGCAGTGTATCAAATACTTATTCTCCCCACTGTACATATCCTCAATACTTTAAACACATTTTCTTCCCTCGATTTGCCTTATTGCACATCTAGTATTGGCATTTGTACTGCATTTGCCATCATTGTACATCGCCACATTCCACTGGTAATACACATATACTTAATACTTGTAAATGTAATTCCGTCCTTGCACTTCTGGTTAGATGCAAAAATGTGTTGATGGCGATGCATTTCATGGTACTACACTTGTCAATGACAAAGTTGATTAATCCAAACAGGCTAAATCAAGGGCTAGTGCCACTGAACAGCGATCAGTGGGCTTTGTGATACAGTACCTCATCCTTCTTGCCCTCCAGACAACACTTGAGCTCCAGCACCTCCTTGCCCTTCTCCCTGGAGACTGACAACAGCTCCTCAGTCTTGGTCTTCAGTTCGGAGCTCAGCCATTCATTGTGGTTCTGAACCAGCTCCTTCTCCTGTTCCATACGTTTCTCCCGGTGCTAAAAATACAGTGTGTACTGGTGGTAAACAACCATTGCAATCAATAAATGGAGTTGATCAGAGATGCACTCAAACAATCCATGTGAACTCCCAAATACAAACATTTTTTGTTGCCAATTAGGGACACAGGAGTACTGTAAGTCCACTGTTCAGTAGGTATCACTGTTGTTGGGTCATGATAACAGCACAATTATGGCACAAATGTTAGTGTTTCCACTTGAGTAGCCCACAGTGGCAAAACAATGCTTCAGACAGTACTTTGTTTATGGCCCTCTTACCCGTGTCATATTATAGAACGCTGAACCCAAAATGTTCCTACACAGGAGATTTGAAAAAGTGTGGTGCTTTGTCAAATTAGCTTGAATCTTAATGCATTTTGGTTCTGGACACACGCAGTGAGAATCTTTCTGTCAAGACACTAGTGACAGTTGACTGCTTCTCTCCCAATACAGTTGTTCATGGGGTGGAAAGCTAGCAGGCACCAAGCTAGGTAATTTAGCGTTAAATAATGGACACTGCAAAACTTTCCACAGGTACCATGGGAAAATGCCAATTTATTCTGAAGTTGTTGGACAACCGCAATGTTGCAAATCATCCATTGGTTGTTTGAGGGGGAGGAGGTTGCAGTCCCAGCGATGGCCACACTGCTGTGGAGTAAAGTCAGCCAGCCCTCAGGAGACCCCAAATGGCATGGGGCCACAAGCAGTTACCTGCCTTACCTGTTCAGATGCTACATGTCTGGTTCTGTGCATCTGAATCCACAACATGCCTGTAGTCTGTAGCACAAAATGAGTGCTGTGGAAATTATAGGAAAATGGCCAGCATATCGTAACATGTGTTATTGAACCGAAGGGTACCGAACGGTTCAATAACATACCACGTGCCGTTGCATACCTATTGGCAAGGAAGCAAATAAGTGAATATCTAGCAAATAACTAAGGCTCCGGATTAATTTACCTGAATGGAAAACTCTGATGACAGGATCTCATCCAGTTTAAGCTTAAGATCCAACTTGGCTGCATTGGTCTCCAAATATTTGTCATTGAGCCTCTTGACATCCTCTGTGAAAAAAAAATAAAACTTGCTCAGAAACCCCATCTCTCAAATCGAGTAGTCTGGCAAGCTCGGCTGACACCAAAATAGTCAAAGTAACAAGCAACATTATTTGACATGTGACACTGTTTCAATAAAGATACATGAAATAATACCAGCGTTTAATAACAATGTCTCCACCAATTGGCATGTGTGTTTGTACTGAAAATAAAACTGCCATTTTGAAAGCTACACCCACCTCCTTTCATGACATTTCCTAAATAAGCCTATATTACATTGCTGGTGTCAGAATTCTAAAATAAGGTCCAAAATGAAAACGCTATCGAGTATAATCGAATAACCGTGAGGATTTAGACAATTCATGTCAACTATAGACTAGCTGTGTAGTTTTCATTTTGTACATTTGTAGGGGCACACTGTTAGAAACATCTCAAATTGTCTGTTTCCATCGGTTGGAAGCCTGGCATGTGGGTACAGACGAGAATTTGACAGCTCTGTGGAAAGTTATAGGTGCAGTGCAGATCATTTACGGAAACGTATTTGCTTCTTAATTTTCGAATGTTTGAACATATATAATAATTGTTTTGCACCAATGCAAGTTACGTCATTTCGCAAACATTACTATACAATAAACCAACTTGTTTCAGATGCTAATTTCTCACATCAATTCCGATCAACAAAATCGTGAAAAAAACATGCGTGTAAAACATTTGTACTAATATTTCAAGTCAACTTGTCATTTCCATCAACATTTCCTAATTATAAACTATTAAAATCTGTCGTCCCATTGCATATCAACAATAGAAAATAAAAATAATCATCCTTGCACATTAACTGAATTACCTGAGCGATTAAATATCTTGCTACGTGAAATAGGTTATTTGGAAATATTTGCAGCAGAGCGAGATGGGGAAACGTCACGATGTGCAGGAAAATGTACTTGTCATTGCTTTGCAGTTGTGTTTTATGAAGAGCAATCATTAACAACACTAATTAAGTGGTATTTCCACAGCCGAACAACAGTACCGACATGGGCATATTTTGGTTTTAAGCTAGAAGAACGAGGTAAATTCAATTGAGGTGAATTTGCCATCATTTTTAGGCTGACAATATTATTCATCTTACACTATAAGTGGCATACAAATTACAATATAAACAATTTGTTAATCTCAATTATTTGTGAAAATAAATGAACAAAACATTTTCATAATCGCGACAGCCCCAGGAATGGCTCAAGCAAACTTTCAAACTTCTTACTCTTCACTCATGTAGAACCTTTGCTATCTGATACAGTGCATTTTGGGGGTTGTACGCTCCTCAATTGGATTATGGTTAATGCTACCGCCCCCAGTTTTTCCATTTAGTTTTACAACTGCATCGATGAATAAACTACAGTTAACTACCCCTATGCAATTCCTGGACTAATGTGCAATCACCGTATCTGCATCTCCCAATATGTAACTATTATATGTATTATATTTATAAATCATATGTATGTAAATACATTTTAACACGTTTGTGAATTGTCAAACAGCATTTCTTTAAAATCAATATTTAATTAACATTGTCAACTACCAACAATCAATGGGCAGGTATTGAAATACATTATGTAACGTGAGTTTGGGTAAAAACTAACCTGTTTGGGCCATCCAATAAGCTAGCTAAGCTAACATAATGAACATCAAATGCAAGGAAAAGTGGCACGTCCATATTCTGTATTTTCCTTTTATTATCCACTCAGAGATGACTCGAGAATTTTTGTATTGCAAAGATGTCAATAATATTTTAGCAGGATTTGTTTCTTGATCTGAAAGCAGCTAATTAAATGCAATTTAATGTAAGGCCTCCACAGTGTTTTGTGTGAAATTAGTGTTAAAGTAAAGGTTTGCAATGTTTGAACCTGGGGACTATATTTTTGATTATCTGGCAAGGAGACACTTATTGAATGATTACAGAGTTGGTTTGATGAATTAAAAGGAAGCCTTTCTTCAGGCTACAATGGATGTGAAGAGAGCAACTGATATAGCGTTTGAAAATATGATACATTGACTTTTCCAAAACGGGAAGGCCAGGGTATATTGATATAATTCTTTCTGTATGTTCTCTGAAAACAATGTGCCAAATCACACACTGAATTAATGGTTATCACTGTATATTCTGTCTGGATAATGTATTGTATTAGCTAATGCTGTGTGGATGAATGTTTTTGCAAGGAGACTATATTTAAGAACCGGAGTGATGTGCTGTGTCCTCTTGGTCCTGGTTAACATTCTAGCAGCCGCGTACTGAATGAGCTGCAGCTGTTTTACAGTCTTTTTGGGGAGTCCAGTAAAGAGGCCATTACAGTAGTCAACCCTACCAGAGATAAAAGCATGGATGAGCTTTGCTTGGTCTTTTTGAGATACCAGGCTTTTGATTCTGGATATATTTTTCAGACGATAGAATGCTGTTTTGGTGACTGATTTGATATGTCGGAGTCTATCAGAACAATAGGATTACGGACTTGATCCTTGGTTTTAAGGGCCCGAGAATCCAGTTATTTACTAATACTTTTGTTGCCAAACACAATAATCTCAGTTTTATCTTGGTTTAATTGTAGACAATTTTGATTGATCCAGGTATTTATGGGCTCTATACAGCGACAGTCTGTAGTCTATTGAGCTGTTGTCATATGGTTTGAGAGCCATATATTTCACTATCATCAGCACAGCTGTGGTAGTTAATGTTGTTCTGTAGAATTTGGCCCAAAGGTAGCATAGACAGATTGAAAAGTAGCGGTCCGAGAACTGATCCCTGCGGAACTCCGCATGTAATAGCCACCCTATCAGATTAATGACTACAAATGGTGACAAAGTAACTCCGGCCATCTAGATAAGATTTAAACCAATCAAGGACTGTCCCAGAAAGTCCTACCCAAATTTCCAGACTAAGGGTTCTATGATCTAGTGTCAAAGGCTGCACTGAGATCTAGTAGAACTAGAACCGTTATTTTATCGGAATCAGTACTCAGCCGTATATCATTTAAAACTTAAATCAGGGTAGTTTCAGTACTGTGGTGAGGTCAGAAGCCAGACGGAAATTTGTCTAAGAGACCGCCTGAGTTCACAAAATCGCTGAGCTGATTGAATACAGCCTTCTCAAAGATCTTTGCGATGAAACGGAGATTAGAAACAGGCCTGTAGTTGTTCATTACAGATTCATCCAGTGATCTATTTTTTTAATAGGGGCTTAATGGCCACTGTTTTTAGAGATGTTTGGAAAATGCCTGATTGCAGGAAGCTATTAACTATTTGCTGGTCTATTGTCATAGAGTTCAAAATTGTTTT
>JACXGJ010003723.1:0-51263 GCA_016801105.1 Esox niger | reverse complement strand
TATATATATATATATATATATATATATATATATATATATATATATATAATTTTAAATTGATAGTTCTTTAATATTATTAATTATTTGTATTTATTATTTTGTTTCACATGCACGTTGAGATTGAATCTGTTCTTGTTTGATAAATATGGAAATTCTGAATGATAAGCCATTTTCCCAAGGCAAATATTCAAATTGGAAGTTGAATGGGCAAATGATTAGAAGCAGTGCACTTGATAATTCTAAAATAATACCTTTATAATGACTTCCGAAAATCTTTTTCAAATAATCGTCCCTTACAAAAAAAATTTAAGAGCTAAAATATGCCTATTGACTAAATCAGGTTGAGGTAAAGATTAAATGAATGCTCTGAACAGATGCCCTTATCCATTATTTACACACCGCCTCTTTGAACCATAAGGGAGATTTTCCTAACTATCAGCAGGAAGTTCTAGGAGCACAAACTAACATACTCACATTAAATAACCCCATCCCTTTATCAGACATATCCACATATAAACAACTGAATAATATATTAACTGTTTCCTAATACCAATGCTATTTGTGAAGGTGTGTTGGTATAACGAACATGAATGTTGCCTCAAGGTTAGCTTACACAGTCACATATTCAGGAAAAACATATTTGCTAAAAATATATTTGCATGAACAAATGAGGTAAAACAATGTGTGGTCATCATTGTGAGAAGCAGATGGAAGCACATAATTCTGGGTAATCTAAGCTATAGAGGATGAAGTATCTACATTCTTGCCACGTCAGGCCAATTAAAAAACAACAAGTCTTCAAATAAAAGAGAATGCAAATGGAGCAAAATTTAAATGAAGAAATTGAGGTAACATAAACCATGTGGTGATTTAAAGAGTGATAGAATAGTCTTTCATTAACTCTCTAGAACAACTATATATCACCTAAAAAAATGCAACGTTAGCTTATGCTTGACAAGCAATATGTCGGTATGTTGTTGTTTTAGAATATTCGTGCAAGGAATATAATAAAGCAGCCTTGAAAGTATAACTACATTCAAATGGACTGTATGTATGTCTATGGCTGTATAAACACTGCAATTTAGTTTAGTAATTTGACAATGCCACACTTCACCAAAGACTTCCAGCCACACATCAGCCATCCTCACAATCAGAACACCTTAAATATTTTTCTTTTGATCAGCTATTTTCCCATAACGAGTAAAAGTTCAGAATTTGTCTTTTCATGACATTTCTAATGGCTTTATCAGGTTTTGCTAGGTAAAGCCATTATTAAGTTTGGCAAGGTTTCTGGGAAAATTGTTAGTAACAAAGGTAAAATCCACTTGTTTAAGAATAAGTTGACTTATTACGGACTTTCTGGGCCACATGAACTGAACGGCATATAGTGCACATGCCCTTGGGCCTCTTTATACCAGGGGGCAACCAACCCCATTGGAAGAAAATATATATATTATTTAATGAATTATGGACTTCGCAAAACACAATTTGTTGAATTGCAGGAAATTAGCTATAGAACTAAACTATTTTCTTTGAGTGTTGTGTTACCATTTTACCAATAGTATAAGTGGTAAAGCAGCATATTTTTGTCTGCCCCATTGCAAAAAGTGTTACATTGCAGTAAATAAATTGCATGAATATCAGCAGAGAATAGTTTTATAATACTCCAATTGTTTTAACATGAGGGGGGCACTGTGGTTGTGCTGTGGGCCCCAAACCGAGTGTGAATCCTGGTCTGAGTGTGAATTCATAGGTAGATAACAGTTAACAAAAGGGCACAGTACACCTGTGCTTTCCATCTGAGGAGCTATTCAATTGGAGCTTTTTGCCATCTGAATACTTTATTCCAAGACAAAGAAAGAACACACTCACCAGAAGTGACTGTTCATGGGATATGGCAGATATCACATGGATGAGAGAGAGAGGATTAAGAATTAACTGACAACTGTTTCGAAGTTTTCAAAGATAATTATGCCAACTCTCTCAGTTATCCTGTAACCACTGCACATGCATGGCATGTAAGGATATTTTGGGTGAGGTTTTAAAAGGATTTACACCTTACTTTCCCTTACCCCTTAACTCACTCTACTCCATATACATACCTGAACCTAGTGAATAACTTTAACTTCAAAACATACAATACCCCCTAAGTTTAAAGCAGCCTTTTTTGGAGGGAGAACTACAAAATAACTTTTTAGGAATGCTGGTCCAAAAAGCAGGGCTTGTCAACAGGAATTCTAGGCCCCCTGACTTTTAGACGACATTGACATCATTATGTCAATGTCGGGGCCCAAGACTTGGGCCCCGTGAATCCTAGCTAACTGTTCCCTCATCAGCTACTTGCCAACATGTATAACATTTCAAGAGCAAGGATAAAGACTTTGCACACAACTAAGTTTTCTAGCAGTTCCTTTATTTAGGTTTCAAGCACATTTACACATCTTTACAAAATGTTTCTGGTTATATAATCAACAACTTTGACCCTAGTGGCAATGCTTACTTATCCACCTGTAAGCTCAAAGTGCTTACAATTCAGTTAACTATTTCAGCACCACAGACGGCTACCGAACCTGTCTGCGTAGTTTCAGGACCATGGATAGTTACAGAATGGGTGCCACCGGCTATTATTTATGTCATACATGAAGTAGATCCAAACCTTACAGAATTAAATCATTCAGAATAAATCTCCAAAATACTACTACATTTTTTATCATTAAGATCCAGAGAAGGGTTGCCAGCATCCTCAAAGAAAAGAAGGGTCACTTGATTTGGGACTTAAGATTAAAGTGGAAATACTAAGAATCCAGAAAATGTTGAGTACCTCCATCCACCCATTAGATTCCCCCTCTCAAGCTTCAGATAGAGTTTATCCTCCCGTTCCAGGTGTAGAAGTACTGAATTGCTTGCAGCTTCTCGAGTGACATCTTGGTCACCGGCAAAAGCTGATATGATAGGGTATTCGTTGTGCATCAAGTTTACCTGCAGAATGTAATGCAGATATGATGAACACGAGAGAAAAAACATGTTCAAAATGTATTCTCATTCCGGACCTCCCTACACTCACCTGAATAGTTTGTCGGTTGTAAACCTTCACCACATGGAAGCTAAAGCTGTAAATGCCCCTTCTTGGTGCTTGAAATACACTCGCTTGCAGATCGAAATGGTTGCCAATGTTCACTAATACCTTCAATGAGAAAACATTAAACATTTCCTAAAGAGTAAAACAGTACATTGTAACAATTTATATTTTAAATACTAGCCTATGGAAAACCATGCATTATAAAAAGACTAGATAAGTCCCTAACCTGGTCAAAGTAGATTGTCAGAGACTTATTGCTCAAATCAGAAGGTTCATGGTTGGTTCCCCTGAGTGCAGAGAATGCCACTTTAGCACCGCCTGCCCGTACAGATATCCCAAAGGAAGAGGTCAACGCTCCGTCTGCAGATGGGTTTGCATCACAAACAACCAGACACTTTCCTTCCAAAACAAGTGGCTCTGTGTCATTCTGTCCAAGTGAAATGGCAACACTGAATCCTAAGACAATCAACCGTAGCATGTTACGTAAACAAAGAAACACTCACTGCTATACTGACACACCAGGTTGGCGAATGCTCTGCTTATGAGTTTTGCGTGGAAATCAACCTGTGCAGCTAGTCTTTCTTTCTCTCGTGCTCTCTATCTCTCTCTCTCACACACACACACAAACACACACACACATAGTGCAGTGTCAAGGCGGTGATATCAGTTACACTTGCACCATCAAGTGGTTGGCAAATGCAAAATTTAACATGTAGACCTGCCTATATCTGTCTATAATACACTGCTCAAACAAAAATGAAGAAAACACTTAAATCAGGTCTCACTTAAGGAAATATATTTGAGATCAATATCTTTACTGTACATTGCGTAATTCATTGAGAAAAAAATGACGTAGCAACGGTCAATGGAAACCACAATCCCCAACCAATTGAGGGCTCCCACCGAAAATCAAAGTAAAGAATTTAAGTCACAGGGTGTTTCAACTTGTGTGAATTGTATCACGGCGACTCCAAATGACTCAATCGGTCCCACGAAAGAATGTCGGACACTCTTGCCACACTCATGGTGTCTGTTTCTGACAGTTTGCACAGAAACATGCACACCAGTAGCCTGCTGGAGGTCATATTTTAGGGCTCTGTCAGGGCTCCTCCTGTTCCTCCTTGCACAAAGGAGCAGACACCGATCATGCTGCTGGGTTCATGCCCTTCTACAGCCCTGTCCAGCTCTCCCTGTGTAATGGCCTGTCTCCTGGTATCTCCTCCACGCTCTTAAGAGCAAGTATTGGGAGACACAGCAAACCTTCTTTCAACGGTACGTATGGATGTGCCATCCTGGAGGAGCTGGACTGCCTGTTCAACCTGAATAGGTTGCAGGTACTGCCTCATGCTACCAGTAGTGACAAGGACACTAGCAAAACGCAAACCTATAGAAGAATCAATTAGGAAGGATAAGGAGAGTGCAATTGTCTTTGGCCACCACCTGTAAAACCATTCCCATTTTGGGGGTTGTCTTACAGTTGCCCCTAAAGTGCACCTGTTGTCACTTTCATTTGCACCAAAACAGGTAAAACGTATTCACTTTCGCTTATGCTTCCTAACTGGACAGATTAATATCCCTGAAGTTTAATTGACTTGGTGTGATGATTGTGTTCCTTTAATTGTTTTGAGCAGTGTACAGTGTATAAAGTACATTACTAGAAAAGGGGAGTTGGCAGACGACAGTGCTAGATGATTAACAGTCTGGACTAGGACAAGGTTACTGATTTCATTTATGTGTAAAACACAATATTCAGATACTAATAGAAAGCCCACTGGCAGACTGTTCTGTGTCACAGAGGGCCATGTTGCTGACATTTTACAGAGTGTTTGACCCACATTTTATTTCTGAAATGATTGCTTACCATATTGAAACAGATGGCTTGTCTAACTTCTTTTTTCTACTACAAATCTCAGAAGTCTATTAAGATAAATACATGAATCTCTTTTTCTGGGTTGTCTTCAAAATAATCATTATCATTGGTAGAGATAAATATGTTATAGAATCCCTTTTAACCCATTTATTCTGTACAGGGGAATTTAATTGCAAAGGGTTTGTTGATGTCAATTTTTTTGTCTGATGGAAACACCTCAAACATTTGCATGTTTTAATATTCAAATGAAAATATCACCAATGGGGTGTAAACCTGATTACTGACTGTCTGAATTACTCTTATCATCATGGATTTCGATTTTTCTTCCTTTTCTTGAATGAATAACAATATGGCTCGAAGGAATTGTAAGACTTTTGTCCTTTCTGAAGAATATCAAAACAATATATGCAGATTACTAAGGCTTTGGCTGAAATTACATATGAGTAACTCAGGCTTGTCTTTCTCTTCCAAAATGAATGATTGGGATCTGTATAACCCTTTTTTGAATTCTTACTTCTTGACTACTGAAGTCCTGACTACAAAATAAATTCCGGTTTTAAAAAGAAGCTTAGCTAAACAATGCTTCAAGTGACTGAGCTTAAACATTCATACATTACTGTATGGAATAAACCCTTTGCAATTTTCTTCCCTTTTGCTTCAGCATGCATTTAACCATGTTAAACACGTCGCAGTGCATTTGATCATTTCACCCCGAGGCACCTTGTCTGAAGATATTCCAACTTCACAAAGTTTACGATCTTGACACATTACTGTAGTTTACGTTTGTATGCAGCATTAAACATTATGAGCTTGGTTCCAATATCACAATTAGCTGCTGTTTACGTTGGAGAATCTCCTGACAGGGGTTGCCCAGAGTTCATATGAAAGAAAACAACGGATACTACCACCTGACTACACTCAATGGAATGCAACCTCAAGAGACAGTACGTAGCCTAACCGAATGCGTATTAAAATAAATGTTAACTAAAGAAACATTGCATAGAAAAACGTTCTTCGTTTACCTAAGTATAACAAAATCACTAGGCTGTCGTTTGTAAACTAGCCACATGAGTCTTATAATGGATAAACGATCTTTTTGTAAGGGACATGTGGGTTGTAGGCTTGGGTCCAGCTGTTTTCTATGTAGAACGTCCACATAAAATAAAAACCAATACAGAGAACTGTGACAGATTTAACGCGGGAAATTGCAGCGACGTCAATTGTCAAGGATATTCATTGTCAAGGATTAAAGGTGGAGAAAAAAACGGAAGGTTGCTGTCGCTCGGACAGATTAACGTTAGGCTACTGCGCTTGGAAAGAGATCAGGACTCAGGAGAACATTTAGACATGTCTCAGCAGCAGCATGGATTGAGAGGTCTTTTCATCCCGTAAATTTGTATGTCTGTCTTGTTTATTCGAATATGAACCCGGAATATCTTGGGATGATTCTGATTGGCTATAGTGGAATTGTCCCATTTCGGAATAATGATTCGGTCATTTCGATTTGGAAATAATTGTGACTGAAGACAGCAAGGATTATGGTGGACAAACTTCTGTTGCGTCTTGGTAAATTACAGCATATTTCTCTATCAACTACATTCTCAGCGGCATGAAATGAGGGGCCTTTAACTTTCCAACATTTGTGCACAGTTAAATGAAGCTAAATACTTATAATGAATTAGCATTAGCATCCGATTAAAAAGTATTTTATTAATGATGCTAGGAAAAGACAATTTTTGTAGCAATTGTTAAACCTTCTGTATTTCCTTCCCTTCCTTTTTATAGCAGCAGTAGCAGGTCTCATCACTCTTGGATTGTCTGGTACACCGGGAAAGAAAGCAGGTATATATAGATTTATAAATTCACTTATTTCCCTGTTCTGTTTGAATCAACATTAAATCAGCGTCCTAAGAAAGTATTGTTCATCAATAAAAAAAAAAATGTTAGATACAGGTGGATATATTAATAGAAATAGTCTTGATTATGACCTGAAATATGACTTGTGCTTCAGTGACAAACAATTCAGGGGTGACCCCAATTGGCCAATGTGGCACCTGGATAAAGGAGGCAGAGGGAGGCCTTTTCACCTCCCCCAATTACCCCCAAAAGTATCCCCCAGAGCGAACGTGTATTTACATAATTGAGGGTAAGATATTAACACCATCTTAACCCATAACATTTTTACTTGATTTTGTGTTGCTTTTTTATTTTAACATTGTCACACTGTTCCCCCAGCTTCACCAAGACAGTGCATTGACCTCTACTTTGATGAGAAGTATTCAATAGAACCTTCTTGGGAATGCAAATTTGACCACATTGAAGTTCGTGATGGGCCCTTTTCATTCTCTCCTTTACTTGGTCGATACTGTGGCCAGGAAAGCCCTTTGTATATTAAATCGAGTGGGCGATACCTGCATATAAAGTTTGTTGCAGATGGGGAACTGGAGGCAATTGGATTTTCTGCACGATATAACTTTACTCAAGGTAAGTTATTGTTAAAGAAATACCAGATTATTTGAACATTGGAATATTTTCAGTGTTCTTCTGAGGTTCTTGTATGTGTGACTCGTATAGTGTAACTCATTGCCTCAGAAGCAGGACTGACACACAGACACAACATTCACATAAAGTAATGTAATTACTGCAGGGAAATAGGAGAGACAGCTGATAGGAAAAATACCAACTAACTAGTCACAGTTTAGTGACTGACCTACAGCATTCTAGGGGACAATCATGGAGCTTATCTAAAAGGCTTTTTGGATGTCCCGATATGGGGACCATCTGAAGAAACCCTTTAATGTTCAAACTTAAACCCTTTTGTGTTGTCTATTGTTTTCCATACAGAACCATTTCCCAAAAAGGGTTTTACCTGAAACCAAAAAGGGTTATTCTATGATGAGAGATTTGATTTATTTTCAGATTGTATGGGAGACTGGTGAGGTGCTTTCTACTGTGTCCATATCAGCTGCTCCATCCGTAGTGCAGGCACACATACTGCAGCTGGGGTGGGGGGGAGGGCGGGTGGCCTTAACCCAGACCATTTAATGAAAGCTTGTCTTCAGGGGAGTACAGCTTGTCAGCTCTGAGCCTTGGCTTAAGGAATACCCATGCAGCAGAGAATTTATTACCAGCAGATTTTATAGGCCACATACATTGGGAGGAAAGATTAATCTGCTTACTTGCCTCCCTCTCTCCCCATCAGAGGCATTCGCCAGATAAATCTTTCAAAATGTGCCTTGGTCAGTAAAACCACAATCTTGATACCATTCTGCAAATGAAACATTCTGGCTAAACACCAGATAGGTTTTATGGGGGGATTTACTGTCAAGGTTTTTACATGATTATGGCTCTTTTTCTATTCATGATCAATGCCCAATAATTCACCTGTTCTGATGAGGTGACTATAAATGTGGCTAGTTTTAAATACATACAAATGTGTTTCAAGATCGTCTTTGAAACCCAATGGCTCATTCAGGAATAAGTGGTAGTTAGGGTACCAAAGTTTGGTAATAAATAGTGCACATTTCTTTATTTGTTTATAATATTTAGTAGCATAAACAGTATCCATCTAGCCAATAGAAAGCCTTGCCAGGCCAGGGTTGGTGGAGACATAGAAACTGATTTCCCAATGTTTACCTCGTAATTAATAAATCCTTTAGACAAATGCTCATCTTGATTTAAATCCTCTCATTAATGTCAGTTAGAATGCATTGACAGGTCATCTTATTACAACACTGTCAAATACGGTAAGCATTGTATTTGCCGTAAATATTTGTTAGAAACTGGGTATAAAAGCGCGATACGTAAATCTCCCTAAATGCTTACAGTACACATATTCACACAGACTTAACATTTCTGGTGCAAACAAGGAAACACATACAATGGTAATAACCCATAACACAGAGGTAAGAAACATGAGGATCGATCGAAAGTTATGTCTGACTTCAGGTTAAACATTGTTCTGCTGCCCATGTTACTATGATCTGTTTATCTTCAACCATTTGCGTTCTCCCGCAAATTCTCAACACATTTGGCTATCATAATTTTTTGGGGGGATTTTCCATCAAAACACTGGGTTCTCATTGTCTGTGATGCCTAATCTGTAGACGAAGCTGGTCTAAATATTTTTAATCCACCGATAAATCATGTTATGAAGCTTTTGGATCCAATTCCGGTTTTCTCGGTCTCAAGTAATTGACATGCTTTCTTTCTTGTGAGTGAGAAATGGATGATTACAGAATGGATCAAACTAAATATGCCTACAGGATTCACTGATGTTACATAGCTAGCCCTTGTTCTAATATATTTTGTGAAATAGCAGAAGAGGTATGAAATAGCTCACTGTTGTGCTTTCTTTTCAGATCCTGAATTTAAAGACATGGGTGTTCTACCACCTTTGCCTTGTAGGTACACAGTTTTAACATCCCATTGTGAACATGTCAGCCTCTCATTGTGTGTTATAGCAACCAATTGCTGTCTAACACATTGCACATTGCACTCTCCTGTAATCCAGTTTGTGAATTTGATATGGTTGGATCAGATGGGATAATTGATTCTACTTCCATACTCAAAGAGGGCAAAGCCTTGAACTCTGAGGCTGTGGATTGTAGGTGGTTCATTCGAGCACCGCCAAATGGAAAGGTGACAGCTACAATTCTTTTCTTGGCTTTCCTCATTTACATTTGCAACATTCCTCACTTACACTCTCTGTTTAATCTTCTGTAAAATATGTAATACCAAATATATATGTACTTTTGGCAGGAAAAGTGTTGTTTCACACCTGGATTTTTTACACATTTCTTGTAGATATATTTGCGATTTCTGGAATATGAGATGCACAACTCCAATGAATGCAAACGTAACTTCGTGGCCATCTATGATGGGAGTAGTTCAGTGGCACACCTGAAGAACAAGTTCTGCAGCACAGTGGCCAACGATGTGATGTTGGTGTCTTCTGTGGGGGTCGTACGAATGTGGGCTGATCAAGGCAGCCGGAAAAGCCGCTTCCGGATCCTTTACACAACCTTTCTAGAACGTTAGTGAATTCATTTCACCTTTCAATCCTACACTGAATATGTTGACATACTGTTTGAAATGTTCCAATTAGTTTGTCGAGAGGCAGTAGCCTGAAGTATAAAGTCTTTGGGTTATTCATAGGACTAGAGTATTATTGTAGTAACAATACTCCTACACCAACCTTGTTATACAGCTGCTGCCAAAAAAAACACTGACAAAAATATGTTGGCAAGATGTGTGTTTTTAGCTGCCAATCATTGCCTTTTTTTCCCAGGGAAATGTATCATTATTGGTTGCTTTTCAAACTTAGTTGTTAACCTTTATTTAATGTTAATGAGGTAAAGTTTTTTTCCCCGTGTTTTCAGCCCCCTGTGAAGCAGAGGATTTCTTTTGCCATAGCAACATGTGTATCAACCACAGCTTGGTGTGTAACGGGATCCAGAACTGTGTCTTCCCCTGGGATGAGAATAACTGCAAAGGTGAGCTTTAAATTACATTACCATTATGTTAAGTTTATCTTTATTTTAAAGATAATTTTTTGATAGACTGCTTCCGGAACTCTTCAACAGAACCTGCCAACAACACTGACATATATATTGAATCAGCAGATTCAAGCAGAAGCAACAATCCTTGTTTTTCCCAGTTCTTTTTCCTCAATGTGGTCATTTTAGCCTACTTGAAGCGAGTACTTGCCTTATTGCATTATCAAAAGTGCAATTGGAATTTAGAACTCCCAGAACTCAAGTGTCTTTCACAAGACGGTGTAAGGACATCACACAGATCAAAGTGAGGCTACAAGAATGACAAATGACATTAAAACGTGTGGGGTACCCAAACCATTTGAGCTTCATACTAGTAAGTTACAAAGGAAAGTAATATCAAGGCAACAAGCTTATTTCTGCAGTGTTTGGCCGCAGCTTTCACATCTACATGCACGTTTTTTCATGGTTGCCGGCATCTTTTTCCCTGAACACAACTATGTATGAGCCATGTTGAGCGATGTTTGCACCATAGCAGTTAATTCACAATTTCATTGTAAATTCAAGTGATTTTACAAATATTTTCTAGATACCTACATAGTTCCTAAAACTACTAATCTAATTGCTGAATGATCCATGGAATGTCCGTCTTGAAGAAAATCTAATTTTATTATTTTGTAGAAGAGCAGTAACCAATGTCAATATCAATATCAAGTTTAGCTATTTTCTATCAATTTAAGTGACTTAACATTGAATTACCCCTTCTGGACGGTACTGAGCCTGTTGTCAACAACCTTTGCTGAACTCGCTGCAGTTGCTGACCACGACAGTAAACTTAATCACAGTTGATGGACTGAATCAGTTGATGGACTGTATCACAGTTGATGGTCTGAATCAGTTGATAGACTGTATCACAGTTGATGGACTGTATCAGTTGATGGATTGAATCACAATTGATGGATTGAATCACAGTTGATAAACAGCCGCACTTTGATAGACTGCTACACTGTGTTACATGAAAATATCTTTAAAAGCTTTAACTCAATATCACTTGCATAAACACCACCACTCATTCTATATCCATGGACCCTATTGCTTCACTTAAAGCAATTATTGGTGCATTATTTTACTTTTCCCCAAAAATACTATATACGTTTAGTTTTTGACTTGTCATTTAATTAGGAATTGAAATATTATAGTATTAATAGCATACAGAATATGACTTCTATAAATACAGCCAACAGGGACTCATTCTCTTTATACCAGAGGAAGGCTTTTTCACTCATGATAAGGCCGTCAGGTGGATTTCATTCTCTCCCACTTTTAGACCCTTTTGACCTGCAAAAGTAGGAGTTGCAGATGGGGCTTCAATTCTTGGAGCAGATGAGAGCAAAATATTATTTACATATCTCAAAACGTTCATGGATGCTGATTTTTTTAAATAAGAGTTGTACATAATTTGCTGTTGTCTGATTTAGAATTTGACTTTTCAATCATCCTGACTTGTTCCGTTGAAGAGGTAGCAAAGTAAAGTCCAGCTCTTTAAAATAAAACAAAAAATTAAGAAGCCACTGCAAATTGAAAGCTTCTGTTCCTCACCCAAAATGTTTCTTTTCAACTTTGTTGGAAATGAAAGAAAAAGGTGCAGTGGTCTCTTCATTTTTTCCGGAGCTGTATTAGTAATCTCAGAAAATACGAGTGTCGTTTTGCTATTCATCACAATTCAAACCCATTGGCCACAATACAAAACTTAATTCTGCATCCATTTACCATCCACAGAGAAAAGGAAAGCCAGCATCTTAGACAAACTTGACCACACCAATGTCACAATCATTCTAGTCACCTGTGGTCTGGTGGTAGTCCTTCTCATTGTGGCTAGTATCATTCAAGTGAAACAGCCACGGAAAAAGTACATCATCAGAAGAGATGACTATGACCCTACATTGCTCCATGAAGCCTTTGAACCACCACATTATGAACTTTGCACCCTGCGGAGGGCAGTCTCCTCTGACCACATGGCCGACATGACTATGGCCGAGGACTTTGAAAAGTTTAACAAGTTTGCACGCACTTCGTCCAAATGCATCCGTGAGCACCACTGCGGTGGACCCCATTCCCAGGTGTCCTCTGTCCGGGGCAGCCAGAGTAATCTGAGCGTGCGTGACGCAGCCATCCTGTCAGACATGCCTCTAGCCCAGTCCCATCACACCACGCCCTCCAGTCTCAGGAGCATGCGGATGATGACGCACAGCTACTCGCAGGACAGCCACGGTGACTTTGACCTGGATGACGACATGGATGACTGTCCCACCAGCCATAGCCACCATGTTCTGGCCTCCCACGGGTCAATGTCCAATGATTTCTAATGTATGAGCGACACATGAACCTGGCTGCAACCCTAATGATTTTATGTTCCTTTCTGCTTGTCCCCTTTGTTTTGAATTAATGTTTCCCGTTCTAACGTTGCCGTTGAGAGGCGGGACACAGGCACAGGACGAACTGAGGACTTTAAAAAAAGAACTAAGCAGTAACAAATCAGAAAACCAGAAAAATGCTGCAAAAGGAACAGAATCCACTGAATGACTGACAAGATACAGTGGGATAGGAGGAGCTTGAATAGGGACAGTGATCAGGAACACAGTTGAGGGCAATGGCAATGACTCCAAATAGAGCACAGACACCTGTGCTCCAAATGGGCACAGACACCAGGCTTGCCATTCTACTGGCATTGCAAGCCTGCCGTACCAGAACATGACACTTGTTCTATTTCGATTTGCACAATTAACCTACAAACTAAGAATGCATTGGAATGGTTGTGATTTTGAAAATATTTCTGTATGTAGTAGTAATATATAAAAAAAACACTGATTTGATCTCTTAGGTGAATTCATTTAAGTGAAATGTTTCATCAACAGAATAAAATGTACCTAAACAGGGAGGGACTGTTTGTTCAGAGAATTTCCTGTTAGACAAAATTCTAAGGTGTATTCACACAGTCAAAACGTGTTTTAATTTAACTGAGTGAATGCACCTTAGAATTGAGTAAACTGACGCAAAATGAAACATTCAGGTAGGACTCTCCCTATTTTTCTGTTTGACAAAGTGTCATATGTTTGTCCTACAGAAACTGATAAAAAATTGTTTGGCAAAATGAATCCCCCTGTTGCCTTCATTTTAATTTCTGGACATTGTGAATATGTAGTGGTGTATTTTATACACATGAAACTGATCTTCATATATACCTCCTGTATTTGCACCTGTTATGATTTCATTTTTAGGTATGTATTGTTGGATACTATTGTCTGTACATTCTGAGTTATATACTGTTCCCCCATTTTCTTTTAGTCTACCCCTCTCCAAATAGAAAAGCTCTGTTTTGTTATTAAATGTATGAATGTATTATCTCTAACTTTACACCAACATTTCATTATTAAATGCTAGGCTCTGTGATACACAGAGTGTTGGTAATGAATAGTGGTTTCCAGAATAGCACAGTGGTCAAAATGACTTCCCTGCAGTACTGCTGGGTAAATCGGATAAGGAGTTTGAATCTTGATCACGGCATACATATAATGCCTTGGGACTGATGTGCAGGGCAGTGCAGCAATATCTGAGGTGTGCAGGGGATGTCTGACAGGGTTGCGTTGCCTATTTGCAAACCGGCTATTCATTGTGGTGAGTTGACCATGTTGAGGCTAAGCTGTACTTGTCGTCTGGAGATTACAGTCGATGTGATGTGTAATGTAGATTTCAGCTGACACTTTCTGGTTGGCAGAAGTGTAAGAAGTACTTTTCCAAGTAAAAATAATAGGCTATGTTCAATAGAGGAAAGTTCCTAATTAATACCTAAATAACCAGGTGAATGGAGTTGTTGAACATGCTTAGGAGGACGCGCACCGGTTGATTCTCCTGAGCCCGGTAAGATTTGCTGCAGTGAAGCAGGGCATGATCACAAGATGGACAGCTTTCTTCACCAGGAGGAAGGTGGGAGATGATGTATGACTAAGTTTGAACAGGCATGCTGGGAATATGAACAAGGATGGAACCTAAATGGGTGGATGACTAAAATCCCAGCTAAGGAGATGGTATTGAGTGGAATTTAGCCCCACTTTAACTATCCCAATAAATCCACAATGGTTACCTAATTAGGTGGTGGTACATAATGCAGTACTAAGACTGAATGCCAACCACCAATACAACTGATCGATCAAGATAATTTTTAAGTGGATAGGTAATGGTTTGGTAATGGTTTGTTAATGAACATAAAGGTGTTAAAAGGATTTCAGCAACTCAGCAACTTTTTCCTTTTACCCCAAGTCCTCAGGCAATAATGGATCAGAGGTTGCTGGAGAGAAGGACTAGATCCAGTTAATGTTTATGTTTAATATTTAATGGAGTATTATTCATATTTTGTATATTCACAGATGTATCTAACACAAGTGCAACCTTTACAGTATCACAAACATTGACAGGCCTATTTATCTTTTCGCACAGTTGAGTGATACGTGGATGTGGCCATACTGGATGTATGGCCACATCCACGTGACCATACTGGATGTGGAGGAGGTGAGGCCAGACATGATAGTCATGCTCGTATTCCTGGGCAGGACTGGAGAGCTGTCTCTGGTTCACACTCCAATCCAGTTGGTGGCGGTAATGGATCTTTGAAGTTGGTTACCAACCGAAATAACAAAGCCAACAGAAGCATGAAGAACTAATGAAACGGCGTTTTGCATCCAGTCGGAAGAATATCTCTAGCGCAATTGGCCCAGGGAAAATGAAGTCAAATTAACTTCGGATATTGTATTTTCGACTTTTCTTACACTTAATTGACGTTTGTTTCTTAAATGTTATTTTTGTTAAGCCTACTTGTCTGAATGTACTTTTAGTGTATAGTGTCGTTTTTCTACTTTTGTTGATGTGGCTATATGACATGTGTTGCCTATTGGAAAGAACAGTTTCCAACCTCTAGCTCTTCATTTACTAAAGTAGCGAGTCATGACAGATCAAAATCTAATGCAAACGGAGACAATTCAATGTAACAGTAATGCCAAAGACAGCGGCTTCAAAAAACGTTTAGGACTGATCGCAACTGGGATTGTCGGGGGGTCAGTTGTTGCCCTTTACGCTGTTGCAGGGCCTTTTGTAGCACCTGCCCTGAGAAAGGTGTGCTTACCATATGTCCCCGCTACCTCAGCACAGGTGGAAAACGTCCTAAAAGTCCTACAAGTGAGATCTGGATCCCTCGTGGATATCGGGAGTGGAGATGGAAGAATAGTAAGTAAACCGGCAGTTTGATGAGGAAGACCATGTTGTCTAAATTTGTGATCGACTTTTGATTGTGAAGATCTTCATTGTTGCTTACAATTAAAGGTGTCTTCGTGAATTCAGTTTGCAGGAGCAGCGCTTTTGACAGAACATTGGGTTCATATAGTTGCATATATAATCCAGTTAAAAAATACATACGTCTTATTATTTATTGTATTATCGTGTTATTTTGATATTGCAGTTACTTTTTAACTTTTAATTCCACTGTCGGGAGTAGGAAAACCAAGCATTGCATTGTCATAACTTGTTATTGCAAATGACAAATGAACCTTTATACATTCATTCATACATACATACATAATCAGTCAAAAGTTTGGACACCTACTCATAAAATATTTGCTGCCAGCAGTCAAGGAATTATCAGTCAAAAATTAAAATCTTTGAAGAAATTACACAAACAGAACAGTTTGTAGGCTCCTTTACACAGTCTACTGTTAGCCACACCCTCTCATGGAAGGTGCATGAAACAGTGAAGTGTATAAGCTCAGTTCACTGGGCACAACATCCGAATTTGCTACCCACGCTATCAAGCGCTATTAAAAATCCAATAACGACCATTTTGAAATGTCACACCTCCCAGGTTTCTGATTTGTTTTTCCCATCCCCATCCTCCCCCTTTCACATTTTTTCTCGAAAAAAATCGTTCCACACAAAAGAAAACATGCTTGCAAGTTTTCATTTTTCTATCATGCAAACTACTTTTTGACTTCCTTACATTTAGAATTCAAGGCACACTCAACCATTCTGGAAACCACATGAATGTGCTGAAATGTGCCAGCCCATCTGGTTTGTGCTAAGTGGGGCTATCATTTGTTTTTCAACAGGACAATGACTCAAAACCTACCCCTGGGCTGTGTAAGGGCTTTTGAACCAAAGGGAGTGATTGTGACTTTGAAGAAAATAATATCTAAATGTATTTTGATTAGTTTAACACTTTAGTTACTACATGATTCCATGTGTTTTGTAGTTTTAATGTCTTCACTATGATTCTACAATGTGGAATATTGTAAAAAAAAAAAGGGTAAAAAAGGCTAAAGAAAGCAGTCCTGGCAGCTGTTTGCTTTACATAGTGTATAAATATGTTATTCATATTGCTATTACTGGTACTTTGGTTTAACTATGCATATCATTTCTGCAGGTTATAGCAGCTGCAAAAAAAGGGTTTCAAGCTGTTGGATTTGAGTTAAATCCGTGGTTGGTGTGGTACTCCCGTTACCGAGCTTGGAGAGAGGGAGTTCACCATTCTACTTCCTTCCAAATATCAGATTTATGGAAGGTTAGTCAGTCCATCAGAGAACTTACAAATTATTCTACAATAAAGTTTGTAGGCACCTAATACCCAATACATGGAGTACAAATATTGTTGATGTATTTGTTCTCAATTTATGGTTCTCCTTTCAGGTCAGTTTTGCACAATATTCAAATGTTGTCATATTTGGAGTACCACAGATGGTGAGCTTTAAACTTTGGTGTCAATTTTTGACAAAGATATTTTTGAATATGTCAACATGCATTCATAGCACAACATCAGCGATCTGTATCTTGATATGATGTGTGATTTTACAACTTCACAGATGGATCAGTTGGAGGAGAAACTGCAGACAGAACTACAGAGCACAGCTAAAGTGGTGGCATGTCGCTTCCCTTTTCCCACCTGGGCACCAGATGGCACAGCTGGAGAAGGAATAGACACAGTGTGGGTATATGATGCAACATCATTTAAAGCAGAAAGAGAGGCACAGTAGGGACTAATCAAGAATTCACAAATGCCACAGCATTCACTGGTACCACTAGAATGTCACAGACCAATAATTAGTTTGAGGCCGCATTCTGTCTAATTGTGAGCCTGATGAAGCTTGACAGATGTGAAACAGACAGGTGTATGGAACGTGCAAGCAACTTAACAATAACAGCCAGCATGAGACATGGTTCGTGCAGTTTGCATTATGCTGAAACAGATTGTACTTTGACAATGACTATCTCATGTAAATGTCCTATGTAATAGGCCTACCCTAATACAGATATGTTTTTTGATTGTGCTTTATGATAATGGCTGTATCTGGTTCCC
Organism: Esox niger; assembly: GCA_016801105.1. Lineage (NCBI taxonomy): Eukaryota > Metazoa > Chordata > Actinopteri > Esociformes > Esocidae > Esox > Esox niger. The sequence goes on along the minus strand of JACXGJ010003723.1, from coordinate 33,423 downwards.
TGTGGGTATTTGTTCCAGAATGTTATCAATAACATTTGGAGTAGACATTGTTATTATTTGTATTCTCATACTGTATTTTCTATGTACCTTTGTATAAAATAATTATTTATAAGTTGTATGAAAATATATGGAGTTTGTTGCATTTTAGTTAAACATGTTTTATTTAACATGTGAAATTAAACTGTTCTTCAACGCTATTCTTGGACGATTTGTTTTTGGAATAAAAATGTTAATGTGCACTGTTTACTCTTAGCGGAACTCAATATAGTAAGTATAAGTTGTTGTGCACCGCTGTAGTTAGCTAGCATCTTGCAGCAGTAGGGCCATGAAGTGTGCAGAATGAAATGTGTAGCGACATACTTATTCCCCTACGGGGAATAGAAGAGTCAAAAGTTATTGTAACCCATGGTGTCTGAATCGAAAATATTTAGGAGATGTTTCTTGTACTTTGCTAGCTAGGTTTTGTAACTAGCCAGAAGTGTTTTTGTTGTTTACTGTGAAAGAGGACAGTTTGCGTCAGCTTTCAAGATGGACACCGCCGAGGAAGGTATAGTCAGTAGCTTGCAACCATCTCAACCCACCTTGTTAAAAACCATTAGTTAAACCTGTTATTATTATACATTTAATTGAGCCTCAGTGTAATAGGATCTTGATTACAGTAGACCTGTAACGTGTCTGTCGAAGATGTAACTTGGGGGAAGAGCTAACGTTAGGTCGCTCGGTAGTTTAGCAATCTAACGATGTAAGCTAACTAGCTAGCTAAATCCATTAAATCGTTATTAAAATTCATTAAGCAGTTTTCAAGTATCAATTAACAATCCATTAATCGTATTGGTTAGTTAAGCTTTTTTGTCAACCCATCCGGTTGTCACTTAATTGATTAGTAACAGTTAAGCTTGACATGCTGAATTTGGTGTTAATGAAATACCCCAAACCATTCCCTGGTGGGAGTCTTGAGACTAGAAAGGTTTGATAGGTTGTTTAATTATATGCAGCCTGCACATTATGGTTTCTAATAACTGAATCTGCATAAATCAGTATATGAAATAGTAGAACGCTGGAGTGGTTAGACGATCCATATGGGAGTGAATGAAATGGGGGGGGTACTTGAATTTGTGCAATAACATATTACTGTACTTTGAAACTACTTGTTCTCTGTGATTGTCTGATTCGCGTCCTTGTCTTCTGCAGCGGACATATGCCGGGTCTGTCGGTCTGAAGGAACCCCGGAAAAGCCGTTATATCACCCCTGTGTGTGCACAGGAAGTATAAAATTCATCCACCAAGAATGGTATGTGGTGTTGATTAATTAGAATTAGCATTCCCAATACTATGGCCTGGTTTTAGAGACAGATTTGCAATTGAATTCGAATGTCATTCAGTTCTCTTGCTGTAGTAAGTATTGCGCTGCGCAAAAATGTCCATATTGGCTGCTGGTATGGCTTGCTAGCATGACAACAACTGAACTTTTTTTATTTTGGTGAAACAGATGAGATAATTGAACAATTTGGACTTAGTTTCATCTGAAAGTGAAATTAAACTACAATAATAATGACATGATTAGAGCATGGGTGTGTGTTATTACTGAGAAGGTGTGATGAAAGCCAGAGTGTGACAAGTTTCCATGAAAATGTTTAACATGACCTGCCTAAAAATGGGCTTTGATAATATATCATTTGCCAGACTAGTTTTAACTGGATGGCTTGACTTTAGTCATTGTCATTGCATCTTTTGTTATATTGAACATGCGACACTGCGCTTATATAATCCATCTGTGTTTCACAGCTTGGTACAATGGCTAAAACACAGCAGGAAAGAATATTGCGAATTATGCAAGCACAGATTTGCTTTCACACCAAGTAAGTAATTAAAATGTATTTATTCTATGTGGCTGTAGGCCTCAACTATTTAACATTGAATGGGGTATTTCAGTTTTTAGCACGTTAGATCAAATGTTCCACTTACTTTTAGTTTTGAAACATGATCCAGACAGTTGATTTGGTATTTGTTACATTTCGATTTCCTTGGCTGTGTAGTTGATTGCATGAGCCACATAATGCGGTGGCCAAACATAATAAAGCTTCTAAATTAAACAATCATATTTTATCCTAGATATACAAAGGTATGCCAGTCCAAAAACATGTTGCTATTTCCACTCTAACAATCACAGAAGACATGCCAGCTCTTTCAGTGAGGGGTAAAACACTGCTCGTACCACAGCTCAAGTAGCTTGTCTTATTCAAATGCACAACTAGTGAGGCTTGTAGAAAAAAAAGACCTATCAGATTTTTGCAAGGCAGTGTCAGAGTCCAGTAGTGCAACAAGGTCCCTGAGAGACGGGTGGATGTGGTTAGTGATGGGTCACGGTGTTCCCCAGCGTTACAGTAAATGGAATGAAACTGTTCCTGAGCCTGCTCTTGCTTGTTGGAAAGGTGGCATCTTATGACAGTGATGTGTTAAATCACTGAGCTCTTCAGTATGGGATATTCTACTGCCAATGTTTGTCTGTGGAGATTTTAAGGCTGTGTGCTCAAATTTTATCACCTGTCAGCCATGGTTGTGTTTGTAATAGACAAATCCATTGTTTTGAAGAGGTGTTCCACATACTTTTGGCCACATAGTGTGTTCATTTTTACTAGAGGTCATTGTTGGCAATCTGTATTCACTCAGGGAGAGCTTTGGTGCAGAATTGACATACTTATCTTGTGTCAGATCGTTTCAATTTGTGCTACTCAGATAATTAGACATTCCAAAGGATTTTCATGGAGCCAATAAGAAGAAGTTGACACTTTGCAAACCAGACAACTGCTATAAACTGTCATCCAGTACAAACCTTGGTTCTGATTGGACCCAATTAGGATCAGTAAAGGAATGTGGACATTTGAGGGTGTGTGAATGAAGTATTTTCATCTGGTCTTTCTTCTGTCTCCAGTCTATTCTCCCGACATGCCTTCCCGGCTGCCTGTCCAGGACATTTTTGCAGGGTTGGTGACCAGTGTAGGCACAGCCATTAGATACTGGTTTCACTACACACTAGTGGCCTTTGCTTGGTTGGGGGTGGTTCCTCTCACAGCATGTAAGTACCTATGTCCTGGTACAGCCTGGTGATCATATTAACTTTGCTATACTCTGCTGGTCTCTTTGAAAAAGTCATTGGGTGTTTATGGACTGTCTTCTACCCACAGGTCGCATCTACAAGTGTCTGTTTACCGGCTCTGTGAGCTCCCTCCTCACCCTGCCATTAGATATGCTTTCTACGTAAGTTCTCAGAACCTCTTAGACAGTTCCAGTCAGTGTTTTTTCCGATGTACTCAAATTCCAACCCGACTCACGTTCCGACCATTGTCTCGTCCGCAGGGAGAACTTGCTGGCCGACTGCTTGCAGGGCTGTTTTGTTGTGACGTGTACGCTCTGTGCCTTCATCAGTCTGGTTTGGCTGCGGGAGCAGATAGTGCACGGTGGTGCCCCCCAGTGGCTCGATCAGCAGCAACAGCCCCAACATGCACCAGCAGCACAGCACCAGGAGGTGAAAAGCCCCCTGCAGAGTAGAGGCAGCATTGTCTCGTTCAGTGTCATCCTATGTCTCCTTATAAGTGCACACACCCACTGGAGGGTTATATGGCCCTTTATGCAGTCAGATACTGGAGCTATATTTAGTCATTGTAAACCCTTGGCTTGGTGTCCCATATCTTTCCCCATCAGCAGGACCTTGTTCCTGGACAGGATTTGGGTGAGGACCAGGCTCCCGCCGAGCCCCAGGCAAATGACGCTGCAGTAGGGGATGGCGTCCCTGACATCCAGGTGGGCCCTGCTGAGGAGATGGAGATGGAGGATGAAGAAGATGCTGGTGCTGAAGATGTGGCTGATGCCAACAATGGAGCACAAGGTGAGAGTCAACCCCAAAACGGTTCAGGGTGCTGCTAAATGAATCCACTCTCGTTCGGTAGAATCCACCTGAGAACGGTTTAGGGTGCTGCTGAATGAATCCACTCTGGTTCAGTAGAATCAACCTTGGAATGGTTTTTCCAAACGTATCTTATTACGGGAACTTATTGATACATAACCAGTTCAAATACTAATCTGTAAATATCACAAGTGAATTAGTCATTAGTGTGTATTTCAGATCCGAAGTTGTGCCGCAAAAAGGCTTGGCCCCTGATCTCAGAGTCGGGTGGTAGAAGGCCTAATCCTTACGGCACAACCGATGAGCAGACAATAGACATATATTGAATTGTCAGAGTTTCATTGAGTGAGGCATTGCTTTGGTCTTGTTGTAGATGACATGAATTGGAATGCCCTGGAATGGGACAGGGCTGCCGAAGAGTTAACATGGGAGAGGGTGAGTCTTCCATCCAGTCCGCAGACTCTTCTATTGGTCATGGCTCCTTAGATGTCTTATGTGAAGTGGAAAATGTTGCTTTTTATTTGTTTACAGATGCTCGGTCTTGATGGTTCCTTGGTGTTCCTGGTAAGTAGTTCATTAGTCAGTAAGAATAAGGGCATTTTATATATTCTGTTTGTACACTCTTTAAAAATATCTTAAATCTTTTGTAAATCTGTATTCTCTTCTTCAGGAGCATGTCTTCTGGGTGGTCTCACTTAACACACTCTTCATACTGGTGTTCGGTACGTGTCATTAGACTTAGTTAAGAGAACGTGCATTTAGTAAACAACATAAAGATAGATATTCTAACACAACTTCTTTTCAGCTTTTTGTCCGTATCACATTGGTCATTTCACAGTCGTGGGACTCGGCTTTGAAGACAATGTAAGTATCAGCTTAATGTAACTGAAGAAACGCTTTTCTTTCACATGTGTAATCTGTGGGATTATATCCAACGTCTATATGAAATGAATGTGTGAAGTCTGACTCAGAGCACACAGGGTGTCAGTGGGTCCTGAAGTCTTAAATGAACTTATCTATAGGAAAGGTCTTAAAGTCTTGAATTCTTTTATCTTGTCTTTTTAATGGTCTTAAAAAGTATTTATGTTCTGATGGCATTGTTAAGAGGTGATGCAAAAAATGTGGTTTGTGAATGTATTATATCTCTTGATGGTGTGCAGAGGAACCATGATTTCAGTCAGAATGTTAGATATCAGCAAGGCACCTGTGATGGTTGGCTGCTTTTCTCCCAACACCGTTGTTCATGAGGTGGAATGCTAGCTGGTACCAAGCTAGGTGATTTAACTAGCTAGCTTGTAGACAGGTTGTTTTCCTTCATGCAGGCATCATGGGAATTTGTAGATTCAAAATGAAGTGGTTGGACAACAGCAACTTTGTTTGGTAGTTAAAATCTGTTGAAGGGGAAAAAAAACAAAGCCCACTGTTTTTTACAACAAGTCTTTCTTTCAAACTTGGCGCTATGGGAATTAAATCTTTTGGAATTCCTTATGAAATGTAAGAAACATAAAAACACTGCGAAAAGCCTCCAACAAATGCCTGGCATTTCTCAGTTCTGTTTGGTCGTATTACAGACGACAGCCAGTCACGTTATGGTTAACAGTAGGCAACGGTGGGTACTTCGGTCGAATTGATGTCCTTACTTATTTCTTGCATGGGGTGTTGTTGTGGGATTGGTCTTAAATTGAATTTGAAGTTGCAATTCATTTTAACTTGTTAAAGCTGCAGATACCCTGAACGCAGCTCAATTGCTTTGCTTAGCTGTTTGAAAAGACCGCTCATTCTGATGGCATTTTGTGTTGCAGGTGAGATCCTCCCACTTTGAAGGCCTGGTCACCACCATCGTGGGCTACATTCTCCTGGCCATGACATTAATACTGTGCCATGTATCCTCTGGGGTCCCTTTCAGAAGCTATAATCTAGTTGGGGTCATATCGTAGACATTGTGTATTCTATGTATGCATAAGTCATCCTTAATAAAATGGCTTCCAGGGCTTGGCAGCATTGGTTCGATTTCAGAGATCCAGACGTCTTTTAGGAGTATGCTACATTGTTGTGAAGGTACTGAAACTTCATTTGGAAAATTCATTCTCCCTTGATTGGGTATTCACACTCACTGGTGTGCAATAGTTTGTGATTAGAGACTCAGAATTACCAGTAAACACACAAATTCACTTTCCAGAGACTCAGCCTAGTCCTGAACACATGAAAAATCAAGCTTGTTAGAAAACCTCTGTACACTGTTGTTGTCAACACAGTTCAAACATAGTCCTGGACTAAATGTCCATTGAGTTGGATTTTAGAAAATAAAAATGTCCAGGGTTAGTCTAGTAGTGTTGTGAAACCAGACCCATAAGAATGTGTTTAGACCTGGACTGGTCTTTATCTGTGTCTGGAAAACCGGCCCATCTTGTTCATCTTCCGTATGTTGTGAACTGCCCGGATCACTTATTCAACTAATTTGCCTTATGTTTCAATTGATATACTCACTAGTTCTAATACATACGATATTATCTGATAAATAGGTGTCCCTTCTGGTCGTCGTGGAGATTGGTGTATTCCCTCTCATCTGTGGCTGGTGGCTCGACATCTGCTCACTGGTAAACCAATCATGTTGTTCTGCCCAAGGTATTCGTCCAAACAAGGTTCCAATTGATACATCACTAAACTCACCCTGTGTTACAAAGAGAACTGTTCTCCGTGCTTGCAGGAGATGTTCGATGCATCTTTAAAAGACAGAGAGCTGAGTTTTGAGTCTGCTCCCGGAACCACCATGTTCCTCCACTGGCTGGTGGGGATGGTCTATGTCTTCTACTTCGCCTCCTTCATCCTACTACTGAGAGAGGTCAGGCGCCCGTCTTTCGCATGTGTGTCAAACACAACGAACACCGAGGGGTGGATGTTTTCGATTTCTTCGGGTGTCCTAACACGTCCGATCCGTGTCCCATGTTCACTCCAGGTGCTGAGGCCTGGAGTTCTATGGTTCCTCAGAAATCTGAACGATCCCGATTTCAATCCCGTTCAAGAAATGATTCACCTGCCCATATACAGACATCTCCGAAGATTCATTTTATCAGTGGTGAGTTGCGATTCTACTTCCTTCCTGTCTCATGTACATGGTCGCCAAAGGATGTTGAAGCTGTGTAGGAAGACCAGACTCCCACAGAGGGACGTGTGGTACAGTAACCCTGGGTTCCTGTTTCCGTCTCTCTAGGTAGTATTTGGTTCCATAGTCTTACTGATGCTGTGGCTTCCCATTAGGATGATCAAACTCCTCCTACCAGCCTTCCTCCCCTATAATGTCATGCTCTACAGGTAAGTGCATAATAATAATAATAATAATAATAATAATAATAATAATAATAATAATAATAATAATAATAATAATAATAATAATAATAATAATAATAATAATAATAATAATAATAATAATAATAATAATAATAATAATAATAATAATAATTACATTGTCTTTGAAATGCACAAGGATGACATAATGGGCTGATTAAAATGCGACACTTGCGGTGTTCAAAATGGATTCATTTAATAGAAATGTTTATCAGTCGGTGCCCCCCCCCAAAAGCCACAGCCCAAAGTGACTTGTCAGCATTATGCTCTATACTTTACATACGATCTGATGGTCCCTCAGAGACCTTCAGAAGAATGGGCCATACTAAAACAGAGGTTTGCACACCTCCAAGTTAATCTGTTTCACTGGAAGTGTGCCAAGGCAATGATCGGCTGTATGTGTTCAGTTTGGGTATCACCTACCAGTACTGTCCACATTTGTCGATGGAAATTCTGTGTTATTAAAACCAGACTCTGGTATCAACTCTTGGAGAGGTATGATATTTCCCTCCCTTACCATCTGGCCCACTTGATTTATGTTTGGGAGCTGCCAGGTGCTATTAGCTACAGTCTTTCCTCCTTGCAGAAAACAAGGAAAAGTTTCCTATCGGGCACAAAGGGAAGGCTGCTCTTGATAGATAACCCTTATAAATTTTCTTTGCCTCTTGACACGAGAACCCCAGTAATGTGTTATTTACTTTGCTGTGGAGTTTACAATGGCACTTTTATGGAATCCCAGGTTGCTTCAAAAGCAAAAAATAAACTGTCATGACAGGTCCGCAAACTGCTAGCAACTCTCTTGAATGTTGCATCATAGTCTCATAGAGAGGATTAGACCATGGTTTGAGTGGAGGGAGGTGGCCCGAGCATGTTATATGAAGGTCTGCTAATATCCTTTTGAGAGCAAATCTGGGAAACTGACAGATCTTCATGTTGCTGGACCTCTCCGTTCTGCATGGCCCTCTCTTTTGTGATGCCTCAGCGGCTCTGGGTGTCTTAATTACAAGTTTTAGTCCTCTAGGACTGCTGTATTCTCCTTTTGCTTCTGGTTACTCTGAAACTTATTCCACATCATCAGAAAGAGTAAGCTGGTACTTTGGACAGGCAAACCATGTTTAGGGTTCATTATGAAGAGCCTTTTGCATTTTAAGATTGCAAGAAAATCTCCAGAATACATCTGCAGAAATTTTGCAATAAGATTTTCATAATATTTACTCATCAGAATTTTTTTGGGGTGCATAGAAAAGCGCATCCTAAAATGTAGAATTTCTATTGGTCGACAGAAGGTGTACCAGATTCTTTTGGCAAATGGAAAAGCGACACCCTACCTCTCTTCCATCGGCGTCACTAAGATACGCGATTATCTCTCCATGAGCAATGGCAGTAAGCAAAATCCCTCGGTCATTTTCTTGTTCCTAAAATTCTACACAGTTAGCTCAATTTCTGTTCAAGTGAGGAATAAAGCACCGAATAGTGTAGGGCAAGGTTATTCAACTCTGACCTTACAAGGTCTGGAGCCTTCTGTTTTTCTGTTCTACCTCATCGTTAAAGTCACCCACCTGTTCTCCCAGGTCTACATAATTCCTTGATTTGGGGGTATGTATTAAGAAATCTAGTGAACCTGGCCTTGAGATCCAGAGATTTGTTTTTGATTAAAGTAATCATTGTGCCATCTGTAAGGTTTTTTGACATTTGAGGATGTCCAGAAATATATTATTTTTAAAGCTGTTTAGTAATTGTTCAGTAAATGTTAATAAAAATAATGCGCTGTTGCTGCGATCCAGCCAACACCCGCTGCATGGGAGCAAAGTTGGGAGATGCAAAATAGTTTTCTTTGCTCAAACACATTGTACATTGAGCTGAATAAATTGATTCAATCTGTAAAACATATCAAATGCACAGGACCTCTGGTTTTACGCTGCTACTAAGTTGCCATGGCAACGATAAAACTCTGATGACTTAAAGTTATCGGCTCCTAGTAATGTTATGAAACCGGCGCGGTTCAAGTCGCCTCATTGCATTGCCATTGGCTGCAGAAACGAATGCCACACTACAACATCAATGAGAAGGGCCCCTTCTGTAATGAACGCAATCGTGTCCTTCAGTAATCGGCAGGAGCCTCTCACATAATCTGTTACGAGTGGTGACCACATCTGTGTGTTGACTCTGTCCGTCTCATAGCGACGCCCCGGTCAGTGAGCTGTCTCTGGAGCTGCTCCTGTTGCAAGTGGTTCTGCCGGCCCTGCTGGAACAGGGTCACACGCGCCAGTGGCTCAAAGGCCTGGTCCGGGCCTGGACCGTCACCGCTGGTTACCTGCTGTGAGTGAACCGCAACGTACCACGTCCCCCATCCTGTCAAGCCGATCAAATCTAACCGCTACGATAGGACCAATGCAGGATTTGGCTGTCCTCAAAGACGACTGCGCCGATAAAGCTAGAATTGTGCGCCTGTGAGGGTGTCAGTCGGCCCTGTCGTCTCGGAACGCTAGCGGTCTTTATCCCTCACGATAACCAGGCGGTCTGTGTCACAGAGACCTCCACTCCTACCTGCTGGGTGACCAGGAAGGGGATGACAACGATGCGGACCAGCAAGCCAATAACCAGCTGGGCAGGAACGATAACGCTGTCCCCGAGGGTCTGCACGCTGCCCACCAGGCCATCCTACAGCAGGGAGGGCCGGTGGGCTTCGAGCCCTACCACCGGCCCATGAAGTTTACCTTCAGGGTCAGCCAGGCTTTTCCTTCTATCTTGTACACATCCTGTGGGGGTAGAGGTCACAGGTTTATGTCATTTGTCCTAATGTTTGTTCTTGTCTCCCAGATAGTTTTGCTGATCCTGTTCATGTGTGTGACACTGATGGTGGCCAGTCTGCTGTGTCTTACGTTGCCAGGTCAGTGGGCTGCAGATTTTACTGAGCCGTGTGTTTGTTAGCCCGGGGTTCTGGGTTCAATACCCACTCGCAACCGGCGTGAAAACGTACTCGCTCACCGCATGTCGCTCTGGATACTCGCTCAGTCACATTTTACTTGCCCTATTAATCGCCTCTCTCCTGTGTGACACTGTCCCCCCATCCCAGTATTCACGGGACGGTACCTGATGTCCTTCTGGACAGGGAGCGCCAAGATCCACGAGCTGTACACGGCGGCGTGCGGCCTGTACGTGTGCTGGCTGTCAATCCGGGCCGTCACGGTGCTGCCGTCCTGGATGCCCCGGGGCCGCGGGGTGGTTCTACTGAAGGTCCAGGAATGGGCCTTCATGGTAATGACAAGCAGCACCCACACGTCTCACGTCCGTCTCCCTCCCCTTCTCATTTTCCTGCTGCCAACCGCATTTCAAGGAGCGTGTGATTTTCTGGACCAAAATGCAACCCCCCCATTTTGCCATCTTCTGAAAAGCTATTCATATGTGTACTCTCATTCCGTATAAAAAATACAAAAAATGTCAGTTTTCCTAAAAACAATGTATTGCGCTTAGGCCTTTTCAGGATGCCGTTTTATGTTTGTTGCGGCTCGTCTCTGTGAAAGCTGGTATCTAGGTCATATCCTTTATACAGGTTCTAAGTCGTTCTGATGCTGCTGGCTCCAGTGTGTCGAGAGGTCTGTGTTCCCTGTGCCTTTGTACGTACTGTAGATCCTGAAGACTGTGGTCGTGGCTGTCCTGCTGGCTGGAGCCATCCCTCTGCTGCTGGGGCTGCTGTTTGAGCTGGTCATAGTAGCTCCTCTCAGGGTTCCACTGGACCAAACCCCCCTCTTCTATCCCTGGCAGGTAATGTGGACCGCTGGGCTTGTCCTGTTGTGTTACAGCCTGACACTACGTAGATAGTTTATACTGCATGTAAACTGTTTTACTAGGCTGTTTTGAGCTCAGTCAGAGAGTCAACCGCAGAGCAACTGCGGCCAATACCACTGTTTGAGACACCTGCTCATGTTGGGATTGTTTGTTGCAGGACTGGGCTCTCGGTGTGCTCCACGCCAAAATCATCGCAGCCATTACCCTGATGGGTCCCCAGTGGTGGCTGAAAACAGTTATTGAGCAGGTCACTCCCCAAAGACTGCCTTTCACTAAGTTTGTTACCACCACCTTAGATTTGATTACACCCAAGACATAGTATGTTGCCAGTAATGAGGATAGGCACAGTTTATAGATGAATCTGATGTTCTGGGTTTGTTAGTATTCTATTGCATAACTAAAAAGCTTAAGTCTAAGTACAACTGACTTTCCAATCTAACATTGTTACCTATATGGAAATTCAATTTAAATTAATTTTGTTAAGAATGCGAAAAGCTAATAATTCATACAAATAAATTTACCTTTGCCATTTGTGATACAGAGGCTCTCAAAAGTATTCACCCTGCTGGACTTTTCCAGATTCTATTGTGAAAGTTGTAATCTAAATGTTCTAAATAAATTACAAATACAAAGGAGGAAATCATTGACCGCATAAGTATTCACCCCCTTTAGTCAATCTTTGGAAGAGGCAAGTTTTTGGCAGCAATTACAGATTGGCCTATTTTGGTTGCACCACAGCTCATTCATAAATGTCATAACATCCTTGTGCAATCAGTGATATCCTGTTTAAAATTTGCAATTCATTTGGAACAGATTCAGTTAGATAATATTTGCCGATTTTATTTCACATCAGTGGCAACAACGTCCACTAGGGGGAAGTAAACCGATTGGAAATCCATTTTGATGTCACACTGTAACACAACGAACTGTGGAAAAGTCCAAGGAGTTGAATGCATCCGAGAGCCACCGTGTTGCTTAAATGTTGAGTGGGTATTGGCCTCGTTTGGACATCCTCATGCTTTCTCCTTTACCAGGTCTACGCTAACGGAATTCGCAACATTGATCTCCATTTCATCATCCGTAAGCTGGCCGCTCCAGTCCTCTGTGTTCTCCTGGTGTCTCTCTGCGGGCCCTATGTCATCTCAGCTGGCATCGTCCCCATCGTAGGTCCGTACTCCTCCGGTGCCTCAGACCTCAGGTCATCAGATTGGTCTTTTTCTATTCACGTGTGCGCGCTCGCCTGTGTGCGTGAGACGAAGCTTTGTAGGCGAGGGAATGTGGAAATGTACATATGATCTTCTGATTGCTCTCTCTGCAGGAGTTACCATGGAGATGCAGATTTTGGTGCAGAGGAGAATCTACCCCTTCCTGCTCATGGTTGTCGTGCTGCTGGGAATCCTCTCATTTCAGATCCGCCAATTCAAACGCCTTTACGAACACATAAAAAATGACAAGTGAGTGCTGGTTCGTTTCCTCCCACTCAGGTTTTACGTACACTTGTTGCCAACACTGACAGGAGAGTTTCTGAATGTGTTTGTGTGATCGTAATGTCTCCGTTATGACAGTGGAGCGACGTGACACACAGTGCAGCTCCTAAAACGCCGTCCCCAATCCTCTGAGGATGTCGTTGTGGATATAAGGATGTTCGTTTTCCTCTCTAGCTACACTAACCTTTGGGATCGCAATGTTTCTCTCTGAAACTGTCTTTTTCTTCTCCCTCAGGTACCTGGTCGGACAGAGGTTAGTGAACTATGAACGCAGCGCGGCAGGCAGAAGCACAGCCACACGCACCAGCTCTTCCCATGAGTAGGAGCGGTTAACACCTGACCTGAGAACAGCTTTTAATGTGTGTGGCCTCCTACACCTCCACCGTTCCGACGCGTTTCAACCTCCTTACAGTCGAGCCTCAGACGTTAGCCTCTTGCAGTGACCTCCTAACTTCCTGCTCACAGGTGCAACCGGAAAAGTATTGTTTTACCAACGCGTTATCCTGAAAACCCGCCAAATTGGTTTCGAAAAAGGATGTATAATCTCTGTGCATCGTGACAAAAGTATTTTGTTAATTTATTAAACCTAGATGTCACTGAACTGTGAGTTCCTGTTGTTGAATCTGGATTGACTAGTGTAGTATGTATCCTGTTCGACAACAAGGCAGTCCTTGGATTCCTCTGTTCTGCCCAGGACTATGGCAAACCATTGCCACACACAACTGAGGGTCCAGGAATGAGGACCGTGAGACAAGGATGACGTTCTTTAGGATCAGATTTTGCTGGTTTTATTTATTTAGATTTTTCTTTTTAGGGGTTTAGCGTTACGGTGTGGGTACGAATGGTTATTACTGTTCCCATTGGAATGTCCTCTTTACACTTTCAGCAACAGGACTCATTGCCAGGGACGTTTTATTTCGAATGCATGCATTTCAGTTCAGTGCCTGACTGAATGGCCAAAAGGGAGCAAAAGAGTGTGTCAGGCTTCCCTGAAATAGCTTTATATTTTCTCAATTGTGTCCTGTCTCAGGCTGGGCTTATTATTCAGTATCCCAGCGAGCCAGATTTGGATAATGTAGCTCGGATGTTTGATCTCATTTCAGAGAACATTACATGGCAGTGTATCTATCTGCTTTTTAGTTAGCCGTTTGATATTAGGAAGTTACAAGATTAACTGTGTGCTAATGAAATTTGTATAGTTTCTACTAAAGATTTCTTGCTACACCTGTTGTACAAAGTATCATGGGATGTTACTTATGCACGATATCAGTCTTTGCACTTTAAAAAGCTTTAACATAGTGATGTCATTCATAAAACGTTTTAGTCAAATAATGTCAGTATTTCAATGTGGTGGCGATGACACTACATTTAAATATAATTTTCTTCAGGTGATTTTTTTTTTTTTGTGGAAAGGAGGTTCTAAGGTTGTAACTAAATAAATGTTATGCTTATGGATTGTTTACCATGGCAACAATTTTCTTTATTTCAATTTGTACAATTTGTTGTCTGTGGCAGGTTTATTATTCATTTTCTGATAGCTTCAAAGATTCTTTAAGTGACTTATCTTACAAAACTGGAAACAATTGTTTACACGCTCTTCATTTTATTCTCAATTTGAAGCAAATGTTCTATTTTTATATGTGCATATAGATGTTTAAATCTTGTTGCTGTTTCATCTGCTTCCATGGATCATGTTGTTTTCCTAAGTGGTAAAATGTATATTGGTAATCTTAATAAATAGCTATGTTTTTTTCCTCAGGCTACAGAATGTCACCTTAACAAGTTTGTCATTCATCAATCTCAGTCACATTAGGCTTATGAAAGACTTCTAAGCATAAGTGTGGTTGGCTGATGATGAGCCAGTTACTGAGAAGGCTGGTTGGCTACGGTTGTTTCTAAACCTTTAATCAACTGTACAGTATTGTGTTAAATTGGTAATAAACCAGAAATATTACAATTCTAGTGCTGTAACAAGTTTTCATTTTCATTCACAAGTACAGAGGTCAAGTATTTGAAATATGTTGAATCTGAAAAAAAGTCCCTGTAGCTCATTTTGGGGAGCATGGAGTTATCAGTACAGCATCTGCAATAATCTGCTCCTAGGCTCCTTTAAAGCAAACAAGGGGGTATTTGTTGGCTGGACTCCCATGTTTGGCAGTAATCAATGTGTAAAAAGCTAAAGGTGAGTCAAAAGAGCACAAGTCTGGGTGGAAATGATAACGGTGAAACGGAACAGTACACAGGATGAATCTTATAATGCAGGTGAGCTCTCTAGCTTTCCATGCCAAATTGCTAATCCAGGCAGTAATCTGGCGGGCACACATCTATAGAAATCTTGTTAGAGGAATTCTAGGCCCTGAATACTCTATTTACTTTGGTTGCCCAGAAAGCACTACATTTGTAACAACTGAACTACCAAGATTTGCTTTCTGATGGTGTTAATAATACTTTGCTGTATTAAACTAAAGTGAGTTTCCAGGAATGGGTCTGTCAGGCCATGTTAAGCATATACTTAGAAGATATATAACTTATACAGTTGTGATGATTTTACAGTGCAGACTGTGGCGATGTATTGTTCTCCTTGGTAAAGATAAGCAAAAAAGGATATTGATTATCAGCTAGATCTTACACCCAAAATGAGAGAAGTCTAACCTATAACTGAGGTAAAATTGTTAATTGATGTAGTCATGAAAAAGTAAGTAAACCCCTTGGAAATGTGTCCTTTTGTCCACATATTTGATCATGGATATATGAGCTAAATTCCATCTACATTCATTGATGATAACTCAATTTGAGAAATTACATTAAAAACAAAAATATCTAACAATTTTTACAATGAAAAGTATGTGATGTTTTTTCATTGTGTTTATTAGGAATTTGATTTAAAAACACATTAAGATGGTCATTGTTAGAAGCAGATGTTGACAGACATCTAGAAAAGAAAAACGAATTAATGAACATTGATTTTGGTCGGTGCTGTCGTACACCTATTGAATAGTTTTATTTTCACATTTTTGTCTGTGAAAAGAGAAGTGCAATTTCCTGGTAAAGGACATGCAGTCTTGCTCTCCACCAATGTACTGTACACTTCCATTGAGAACTCAACAGTTGGTTGAGAGAAACAGGTTCAGAAGTTTGCATGATTTGCTGAAAGAAAAGTTTGTCTTTTGTTTGAGACAACAGCCCCCCCCCCACACTTGGTAGGAGAAAGACCTCTGCATGGCATGGGCTAAACCAGCAAAATCGTTGATGACTTATACCACATACTTTTTCTTCAAATAACAATTGCTAGGTAAAAAACTATTTTGAAGCCACAAAATACTATTTTGAGGCCAGAGTATAGGCTGCTATTATACGGGAACAAACTACAATTTTTAGGTCTCAAAATACTTCAAAACAGATTGATCAATGGATACAGCTCACGCCAATCTGAGGTCACACTGGTCTTTTCAATTGTCATGGCCAGATGGGATACATGTCTGATGGCATTGTTCTTGGGTAACTTGATAGTATGTCTAGTTACACGGCCCTCCACTAATAATGGCACCCTTGGTAAATACAGTCAGGTCCATAAGTATTTGGACAGTGACGCATTTATTGTTTAGCTGTCTACCATTCAATGGTCAAAGTGCAGACTTTCAGCATTAATTTGGGGGAATTTACATCCATATCATGGATGAAGGTATAACCGCACTTTGTAGGAATTACACCACTTTATATGTGGTCCCTCCCTTTTTAAAGTATCAAAAGTAATTGGACAATTGGCTGCTCAGATGGTCCGTGGCCAGGTGTGTTATTACCTCATTAGTTCATTTAAAGTAAGCAGATAAAATATCTAAATGTGGCATTTCTAGGTTCGAGTGTGGCATGAGGAATTTGTTGCTGTTACAAAGCTCTGTTACTGCTAAAGTAAGTCATCATTAGGCTGAAAAATCTAAACCAACCCATCAGAGAGATAGCAAAAACATTAGGTGACAAGGGATCTGAGAACATTCCTCAATCCGAATCTCTCCAGATAATTTAGATCCTCAGTTCCATGTTTGTGAACCTTCTTCTTCAGCTCAGCTAACAGGTTTTCTTTGAGGTTTAGGTCTGGGGACTTGGATGGCCATTGGCAAAACCTTGATTCTGTGGTCAAAGAACCATTTTAATCATGATTTTGTAATGTGCTTTGAAACCTTGTCCTGCTGAAAGATCCAACCACGGCCCAGTTTAAGGTTCATGCCAGAGGCAGTCAGGATTTGATTTAATATCTGCTGGCACATGATTGAGTCCATGATACCATGTATCCTTACAAGTTGCCCAAGTTGGCATTTGGAAGAAAAATAAGTCTTACACTATTAAAAATCCACTACCATACTTCCCAGTAGGGATTAGGTACTTTTCTGTATGACTATCTGTCTGTCTTTTGCAAAGCCATCCTGATGTTTGTTTCCAAATATTTTGTCTCATCTAATTTAGTTTTATCTGACAATAGAACTCGGGTCCATTGAAAGTTCCAGTGATAACTGTCAGCGCTTGAGTTTTTATAATTTTATTATTGCAATCCCCCGAAACAACTTCTGGTTATGTGGGCTGAATTTGAGTGTGGTTTTGAAGGATTTCAGACCCCAAGATCCATCAAGCTACTGCCATTCTCAAGGTGTAATCTTTGGAGTTTCTTTGGTAACTGAAACCATCCTCTTCACTGTGTGTGGGGTCAATATAGACCCACTGTAGACACCCAACTGTCAACTTCTCCAGTTGCATTAAACATTAGTGTTACCCCCATAGGGGAATTGGGGATTTTCAACCACTGAACTATTTTCTTGCCATTTACTGATTTTTTCGGCCCAACAACCTTGTGTTGCATTTATTCTTTGGTCTTTCCTGTGGTGACAGATGACTATGGGAATGTGTCACCAGGTATATATACTGCATTGAAACAGTGAAAAGTCATGGCTTACCACTTACGTTTTCCTAATCACTCAGGTGAACTTAAAAAGGCAAAATATGAAGCAGAATTTACTTCAATTAGATTTCACCCATAAGAATACCTAGGGCTCCCTCTTAACCCACGACTGCGTTCCTGTACACAGTTCCAACACCAAGTTCGCAGATGATATACCTTGGTGGTAGGCCTTATCATTGTCAATGACGGTGAAGCCTACAGTGCGGAGGTCAAGTGCCTGGCGGCATGGAGCATAAACAACAACCTGGCCCTCAGCAAAGAAGACCAAGGAGCTCATTGTTGAGTACTGGAAGTCTAAAGGCCGGAGTCACACCCCAATTATCTTCGATGGCACTGAGGTGGAGCTTGAGCCCAGCTTCAAATTCCTGGGTGTTCACATCTCCGAGGACCTCTCCTAAACCTTCAACACCTCAGCCCTGGTCAAAAAGGCGCAGCAGCTGAAGAAAGCCCGTCTGCCTTCAAAGATCCTTGTGAACTTTTACCGCTGAACGATCAAGAGCATTCTGACTAATTGCGCCACAGTGTGGTTTAGTGGTTGCTCTGTAGCTGACCTGATGGCCATGCAACAGGTGGTGAAAACTGCCCGCCACATCACTGTTGCCCAGCTTCCTGCCATTGTAGACCTCCAGTGCAAGCGGTGTCTGTGCGGGGCGCACGGGATCATCAGGGACGCTTCACACCCATGCCACAAATTGTTTGTCCTTCAACCTTCAGGCAGGCGGTACAGGTCTCTTTGTTCCCGCACTAGCAGGCTCAGGAACAGTTTCTTCCCATCTACTGTAACCCTGCTTAACTCTGACCTAACTCTAAACATGCTCCCATTGTACTACTCTGACACAGCATTGCAAAGTCTGATAATGAACGTTTTTAGTTGTTAGAGGTATGTGTCGGATGCAGGAACCTCACTGCTGCTAACCCTGCATGTCAGTTGCACATGCACCTTGCATTTTCACCTTGAACATTTAGCACTGCTATCATTCTTGCATTTTTACGGCTGTTACATAGGCATGTCTACCTCGGGGACCAGATTGCTGCTATCTTTGCATCCCAGTTGCACATACTGCCTTACTCCTTCAATTTGCCTCGATTGCACATCTAAAATGCCATTCAGAATTGCCATCTGTACCAGCACAACTATTATCCCACTTGCAACATACACTATACTTAATGCTTTTTCTACCCTCTATTTGTCTTAATTGTACATTTAGTATTGCCATTTGTACTGCATTTGCCATCATTGTGCATTTTTACGTTACACTTGTAATATACTGTACATATACTTAATAGTGGTAAATACTTTTCTGCCCTCTTCTATTTGCACTTCTGGTTAGATGCTAACTGCATTTGGTTGTACTGTACTTGTACTGTTCAATGACAATAAAGTTGAATCAAATCTAATCTAGTGTTGGCAATGATTGTGGCATAACAGGTTTGGAAGAAAAACCATTTTATTTCACATATTTTTTTATTATTTTACTTCAATATAAGTTAATTTTCAGGGGACAGCCATTTTAGAAATGCTTAAATCTCACCCAAGTGCAATGCCATTTTGACATGACCTGTTTCCCTTCTAGTCAAAATGAGTGTGACATCAGTTTGGCATGTGTTGTATCCATCTGATTTGCAGTATTATTTGGCCTCAAAACTATATTTTGTTCTCTCAAAATAATATTTTGATCCATCAAATAAGATATAAATAAAAGATTTATGGCATCAAAATAGTATTTTGTTCCCTCCAAATAATTATTGGGTGGGCTCAAATTTGTATTGCGTAGACACATTCTTCTTCATGTCACCTTTGGGGCATCGTAGATAGGTTTATAGATCACGTGACCATGTATTCAAAACCCAGACTTCCAGGCATAAACCCCTAACCATGTCTGTGTAGGCATGTAACATCAGGGTATTACTGTCATCCAACAGCATCTGTCGCTAACCTTGAGTCCTAAGCGCTTTACCCCATTGTTAATGTCAAGTTTCAAGTAGATGGTGTGCAAGAAATCACTGCCATGAAACATAATATCTCTGGGTTTTAGTAACAGATCCAACAGTTTTTACTTCCTGGTTCCTGAAAAGGAAGCGCAGCACCCCGTCATTGACCTATCGTATAGGTCCATTGGCCTGAAAAAGTTAACTTTCCATATGATAATGCACAATGGGCTGTCTCCTTAATTGCACATGTTAACTGGTTCAGGGGAATATACTTAGATTCACAGCTGTTTGCTGTGCTTTCACGTGTGATGTTCACTTTTTAGGATCAGTCATATAAAACGGTTTGGTGACCTCACAGAGAATAAAACATGGACGTCAGACTGAATAGCAAAGGATATAATATAATAAAGAATCCATTGGTTGTGCTAATTAAATGACCTATTTCTGAATAAGTTCATCTGTATGACCTATTATGTCATTTTTTCCTCATTCACTTTCACGGTTCTACTGTTTTGTGACTGCACACTCATATCCCTCATACGTCCCATATGTTAACATGAAAGTTACAGATTTATTTTGGAGAGAAATGTATTAAAATGTAAAAAAGCCCTAATGCCCAAAACAAAAACAACATTACATAAATTATTTACTATTGGAATGATCAAGTCTGAACCGGACAAGATAATTGTTATTGCGTTTAAACTGGATTTTATTTCTTATGTGTTGCCAATTGTGCTTATCAGACCAAACCCAAGGCTATAGGAGGCAATTTCCACACCCGTGGCCAAGGGTGTTTCCTTCTATTAGTCTGATTCTTTCCACTCTATCCAGACTGAGGGACCAAAGCTTATCCTTCATTCTTACAGCCCCTCGATGGCCAGGACATCTGTGGCTAGCTGAGATAATTGAACTCCTTTATGACCAGTCCTGGCAGCTGTTGTTAGTTGACTCAAGCGAACAGAGATTTTCCAAATGCTGGCTCTTTGGGCCTGGAACGTGAGGATGAATCTTAATGCAACAGGCCTACCGCCCAAAGTCACTGAGAATATTCAGAGTTAAAGGGCCCCCTTCTCGCTAATCATGTGTCTCTTTTCCTTCCATTGCTATGCTTTTTGCAGGACCTTTTCATTGTCTGGGAAAGATTTTTACATTGAAGGTGTTCCTGGCTGCCATCTCTGCATTAGCGTAGACAGTAATACGGTGGTAAAATGCCCCCTGATTTTATGTTTTATGAAGGCTTTCAACCAATATTCAGGTTCACTGTGGGACTTATCTGTTGTGCTTGAGGTAATTTCATAGAAGTAGTTTGAGTTGCTGAGATATCCCTAATTTGATGCTGATTTTCCTTATAGCCAGTTCGTCTGCAAGCAGGCAAGTGAACCAAATATAATGCCAGTCTATTACTCATGCACTTTGCCATGTACACTCATGTACACTCATGTACTTTGCCAGATGGTTTCCCAAGGTTACCTTTCTGCCTAACCCTGCTTTTGTGGGTCAGTTGAATAACCCTGTTCTCTAAAATGTGTGACAGATGTTGTGTGATCAGAGTTCCTGGTTGTCACCGCTTGAAAACAGTGCAGAATGCTTCCCTGGGATAATGCAAACAACTTAAAGCTATCTATTAGGGCTACATAGTCATCTCAAGTAAATGTAGGCTATCTTCAGTATTAGAGCTATATAGTCCTCTCAAGTAAATGTAAGCTATCTATCAGGGCTACATAGTCATGTCAAGAAAATGTAAGCAATCTATTTGGGCTACATAATTATCTCAAGTAACTGTACGCTATCTAATAGTGTTACATATATAGTAATCTAGGGATATTATAAATGTTATATAAAAGTATCAATTTAATAAGTATTAATATAAATTAATTATTCGTGGGCAGCTTAATTTACTGTATTGACAACAATGTCACAGTAAAAAAGTAATAATTGCTATCATTGCTGTAAAAACAAGCGCAACGAAAATACAATTAATAAATGAATTTGAGTCAAGTACAGACAGTCATCTATTACAATTTAACTAGGTAAAGACATATATCACAATGATATTAATAATTTTATAGGTAATAAGCCCAGCTATCAGTAAGGACAATGTGTCAGAAATTCTCTCAATCTGGCTCTTAAGTCTGTCAAGCCTGTCACCAAGTTATCTTGTTGCCTCTGTTATTCCATGCAATGCAAATGAGAGAATGTCAGTGATTTAGTGATGAAAACCATCAGACTGGGCACAGTGGCTTTTACCTCCACCTTTAGAAGTTGTCAGGATATTTTTATACTTATTATACACCATAGAAATATCTGGTTGATGTCATATCATGAGACATACAAAAATGTTTTGTAAAAAAAAAAAAGATAATGTTGTATACAGAGAAATTTTTATTCAGAACAAGTATTACAAATAATTATTCCTTCCTAGGTAAATAAAGTGTATAGACAATTTAATCATTATGCTCTTTAAATAGAATGTACTGCAAAGTAAAATGCTGAAACATTTGTTAGGTTATGAATTGCAGCAAACTACAAAACATGCAGTTGGATTATAGTCACTCTTTGACGATAAATGTACAGTATGTGGTTCCAACATGTAAAAATATACTGCCATTATTTTCAGATAATTTATTGTTTTTTTTTATAAAGTATTATCCTTGGGAAAAAATAATGTCCTTAGAACTGAGTTATAATTTGTAATCCCCATTTATTTTGAGGCATTCATTCTACTCCACTACCCAATTAACAGGGGATGTATTTCTGATATCTAGGTGGCCATAACAAAACCTTTGGATGTCCTATCAACTTATTTTTGTTTGCAGTGTCCACTATAACAGCCAATCGGAGTTGAGTGCAGTGGCAGCTTCTGATTGGCTTTGCAAATGGGGTGGTGTCAAATGTTGAGCAGCCACTTTTTCCAAGTTCTGTGCATTTCTCTTCTATCTTCTGTCAATTTATTCTGAAGCTTCTCTGATGCAGATGTATTGTTTATATTGTCCAATACTGTCCTTTTTCTAGCCCTGTGGTATCACCATGATGACAGTGACTGTGTGGTTAATATTGCTTGGCCCCTATTTCCCCCCCATCTGGGAAATACTTGATATTGAGAGCTAACATTATGAACAGATAGAGTCAGGTTGTTCATTTAAATGCCCCAAGTGGTCCATTAAAACTGTGCAGCAATAGTCATGTGATGAAAGCTCTAATATGTCTTATGTGATTGGTGCAGCCCTTGCTTGGAAAGCAATTGATATGCAATCCCCGCAGTAGGTGTTCTCCCCAATGCGCACAGCTTCTGTGAAACAAAGTCGTAGGTATCTGAAAAGCTTGTTTTTAACAATATTTTGCAACATAATCCATAACATAAGAAGAATTAAAATCTACAATCACATGCAGAGCTCCGCCCCAAATGTGTTTGTAGGCAGGTCGCCACTGCTAGACTGGATTTAATTGCATACTGATTTGGTGAAAGGAATAATGTCCATAAGTAGTTTAGATCTGGTATACAACAGGTTTAAGGGCCCGTGTTAGAGACAACTGTCGACTGCAACAACTACAACCCAGCTAAAGGATGTATTGTTTAATGAAGATCAGACTCACGGCCTCTGCACTAATCAATCATGTCAAAATCTGTCTGACAGTAAGTCCTTGAGTATACCATTGATCTGGCTAGGCATCTGTGATGATCTATGGATAAATTATTAATATTTTGTTTTGTTATATTCATGATCAATTATTTCAGCACTAATATTGCAGTACTCAGATAAGCCTTGGAATTGCATTGCATTGCGTTCCAGGTTATTAATGTAAAAAAGCATATGTAATATTACTGTCAAAATTTTGAACTACATTCATAATGCCAATGAACTCACATTTTTTTGCAATGATCCGACAAAGTGATCTCAATCAACCAACACAAATTATGTGAATTCAGTAACAAAATGATGAAAATTTGTGTCAAGACATCTTGTTGTATGACAGACAGGTAAGCTTTTTGGGGAAATTCAAAAATGATATATTATTTCTGCTTTATCCAATTAGCAGCCAGGCTAAGACAGAGCCAACAGCAGACAACAATAGATCAGAGTCATATGCAAATACTGCTGAACCAGTAGGAGTGGATGACAAAGTGGTAATGTCATGAAATCACTAATGGGGAATCCCCACATCACCGGGGAAACTATTTTAGGGTGAGTGCATAATTGCAAAAGTAGTCTATCATCGCAAACAAGCTTGCAATATAAGATGTGTCAGCACAATACAAAATGGGACTTTTCTGTAAATCTAACTGATCTGAAAATCTTGATCTACATATCCTAGCCCATATGGAAAAAGCACACATTTGAATATATGTGAAAATGTAAAAACAAAACCAAGTCCTGTACACACGTATGCGCTCCCTATACATTTAGAAACTAGAGATTTTGGAGATGGTGTAATGCTATTTCCGACTTACTGACACTAAAAGGAAAGTATAAGGCAGAAAGAGGGGGAGGAGAGCAAGAGAGACAGAGGGAGAGAGAGAGCAGAGATTGACTAAAGGGATTATGAAGCGCCAGCTTAGAAAATTCTTCCACATCGGTCAAAGGAAATAAATGTTTTACAGCAGGGGAATACAAGCTCAGGATATCAACACATCAGTAACCACAGACTATCTAAAAGAAAATGGTGCCTTTTGGTGAATAGCGTTTTGTGGGACAACTTTGGCAACAAATGTATTCAAGAGATGAATTCTCAAGCTGTCACATTGTTGCTGCCGGTTTCCAGTTGGAAAGTAAAAAATACAGAAGGCAAATAAGGAGGTGACAAAAACAAGAGGATCCTTTGGGAATGTCACGTGGATGTAAACAAGGTCCTTAATGACAGCTCAATGCTTGAGAAAACTAGCTTTACTGATGGATTAAAGAGGATTCTGAAACATCGTCTTGAAACATTTAAGAACCAGATTTCTTTTTTTAATAACATAGTATTTAGGGATTGTATTAACTACTCTTTCCAGACATAGCTAAGTATTTTATTTACATTATGTATGAAGGGTAATCGGTCAAACGAGATTAGGACTTTGGTGCCTTTTCCTTGTTGTGGTGGATTTTAAGCAGGTGCTTCAATGGTGCTGATCACAGAAGACCCAGGTGGTGGTGGAGGAACTTTGTTAAAGGTCCAACAGAATGGGATGGACAGAGGTCAGGCAAGAACCATCAGAAGTTCCGGAGATGAGGACTCGTCTACGTTGTCAGAGACGGGCGCAGGCGATGAAGCGGACGATCCTAACGAGGCGGATGGCGAGGACAACAACTATTATGACGACGACGATGACGACGTCTATCAGGAATTCGAAGAGTTTGACTTTGACACATTACCAAACCTGCCGGGGGACACCAGCAGCATGGCTTCAGATGACTCCTTCTACCCTCCAGATGACTCTCTCAAATACAACACACCCAGTCCAGACACGCCTGAAGCGCTGTCCTTTTTCAAGGCCTGCTGTAACAACAACTCCATTATAGTAAAGATTATGATACGACAAGGGGTGACAGAGGATGAAGTGAGAGAAACAGACAAGAACAACAGAGTATGTTTGGTATTGTCGTTAGAGACAAACTAGTCAGTGCTTCCTGTGACTTAGATATGAGCGCTATCAATCAAAGGCCTTTTGGGCAGATACGTGGTTTCTGTTCCGATGTCCACTCTTGCATCCTAAATATAACAAAGCTACGTGCTGTATAACATATTCTACGTATTCTATGCTGGTTTGAACATTGGAACACAGATTTTTGTAAAGCAGATTTCCCTGAGTTCTGATCTGGAGTATGCTTCATGGCGGTTTTGAGAGAATTTGTTTTCCAGGCTTTCTGCTAGGGCACAGCTTCTTTTAAATAAACATATCTGTGGACAGTGACAATCTCAGAGGGAAGGTCCCGGCTGTTGCTTAAGCCCTGGAACAGATGGAAGTGTGGATTCCAGTTTGCGACAGAGTTGAAGCAGCTCATAATCATGGCTGAGCTTTTAAAAGGTTCACACCAGATATCTGGGTCCTGCAGGAAAAACCCAAAGAGAGGGTTGGCGCTTTAAATCCATTATTCTTCACCCCATTAATGAGCATTTTGGGTACAGTACATGTAGATATGAGGTTTAGGCAAAGTGTTTCTTGGCTATATGCTTACTGTAACTAAAACTTTAACTGACTGTTATACATTACATTCAAAACATTTTGTTTGTAGATTCCAGAATAGAGGTTACGTGATTTCCCCAGGTGTCTGATGAAGGAACAAGGCTCGGTCACTGACCTGTTCATCATTATCCCAAGCTTTGTCCAGGGACACACTGATATAATCCAATTAAGGAGAAACCGGCTGTCAAGACCTTGTAATGTATCAAACCCTCAGTCAGCCCTGCTGTGTGTGTAGATGCAAAAACAGAGAGGAGGACAGAGAGAGAGCAGCATTTTCAAATCAAACACATTGAATTGAATGTGCACTGTGTTTGATCAGAGAAGCCTACTCTCCAGGGGAACAAACGGCCTCCAACACACTTGCAACATGCTCCTTAACTCAGTAGTCTTTTGACTTGGCTGAGTATAAAACGGCTTTAAGATGTTATTTTTGGCAAATCTAAAATGGTACTGGCCTTCTTTCAATTGACTACACTAGACAGATAGCAGGGGCCAAGACAAACAGTGTGTCAAGATGATGTTCTCCCTTGCGTTGTTTATAGAACCCTAACCACCAGGAATCTGGGAAGTTCTGCTGATCCTACAGAGTGCTAAAGTTTCTGTTTTTTATTTTAAGAAGACGAAAGGTTCATTTGTACGTCAGACACGTTGTCTAATGTGCTTTCTTCGGGTGATGGGGGGTACCATCAATGGCTGTTTATTTTGGGGGCTAGGGTCCCTTGATTGCAGTATCTTCACTCTTTTCCAGGAGGATCACATTGACGTGTCTGTAATAATGGGTGAGGTCATGACACCCCTGGGTAATGGCTGTGGTAACCGGGTCTATGACCGAACCCAGAACCCAGAGCATCGTGCCACTTCCGTGCCTTGCATCCTGTGTACAGTACGTCATTATAACCTGTGATTAGTCTAGGCAGCAGACAGATGGTTCAGGAAGCTCTGAACGTAAGCTTAACTTGGATTTCCCTCGGGGATCAGTAGGCCTCTGATGTTGCGTCCCCGGCTATACATCACCATCCAATCATATATTCATTTGCAAGTGATGCTCCATGCACATCTTTATTCTGTTCGATTAATTAATAATTCCTCAAAGATCTCGACCAACACCAACAGTTGGTCAAATCATCTCTCATTAAAAAACATGACAATTTAGTGTCCTTTTCATGGGTGACAACAGAAGTCAAAGGCAACACACCTTAGGTGAGAGCCACAGTCCCGTTTGAATAAAGCTGATGTGATGTTTGTGAAAGATCAAATGCCAATATATGGCACTGGCTGTGAATGGATTACCTAAAAGTTCATGGACTAAGGCTAACTGTAACTAGGTCGGTAGACATCAATTGTTGTCATCAGAAAAGTGAAACGTGTCCCTGATCAATGACTGTGATTGTGCTTTACAGAGCGGGCTGATCGTAGCCTGTTACATGGGCTGGGTGGATGTGGTCATAGCTCTGTCTCAGTGCCCGCACATCGATGTCAACTGGCAGGACAATGAGGGAAACACGGCACTAATGACAGCCGCTCAAGCAGGTAGGAATGCACAGATGTTTCAACATTGATCATCATTAGTCAAATTCAACAACGTTTTTCAATTTGAATAAGGTGAAGAAACCGTTTCGGTTTCTTTTTTTCTAATCTCAGGGCACATTATGATATCCAGCTACTTGGTCAACTACTTCTCAAACCTGGACCTAGAACGCAGGAACTGCCACGGATTCACAGCTTTAATGAAGGCAGCCATGCAAGGACGGGCAGACGTTGTTCGGATGCTCATGTTGTCAGGTAATGCTCAAACCTTTGTCCTTCTAGATCATTTTAAAAAGGTTTAACTTTGCATCTCAATAGAAGACAGACTTAACAATTTCCATTAACTTAACATTTAAAATGACAGTTGAACAACCATGCGGACAATGGCTGTCTTCATCTGTGTACTCATGCTAACAGGGGCAGACGTGGAGGCCAGGGACTATGGCCGCAAGATGACCTCAAGGGAGTGGGCGCTCTTCACTGGTCGCTACGAGACGGCCTACTTGATGATGCGTCTCATGGCCCAGCCATGCGCTGAGCAGTTCTGCGACTCCTACAAGCTGGAGTGGCCGATGCTGGAGGAGCTGGTGGCCCGGCGCCAGGAGCCCAAGCCCTGCTGGCGGAGGGTGGTGGATAAGACTTGCTGCTCGTTCTCCTTCCGCCTGAAGACAGACCCCGTGGACGATGGTGTGCTGGATCACATGGTGCGCATGACCACTGCCCTGTCCAGCCCATTGATTGCCACTGCCTGTCGCACGGTGTGCCCGGGAAGCCCGCCCTGCGTCGGCAAGCGGCGCTATGCTGTGCCAGAGATCCTGAGAAAGCAGCGCGTGGAGGAGCTCAAGCGCCTGGGCCCGGAACGCCTCAGCAACTACAAGAGGCTGTTCAATAACTCCCGGGTGCAGTTGGTCCCCAAAATGAGGGAGCGGAGGGCCAGCCTACAGCCCCAAATGCTGCAGGTGGCGGGCTCCTCCGTCCTGAGACGTGCCAGCCTGCTGCCCCTGAACATGATGAGGAGGAGCAGCGTTAGACCAGGCATTGTGGTCCCCAAGGTCAGGCTGTGCAAGGCCCCACCTGGGCCCGCCCCCGAGAAGAAGAGGAGGATCAAGGACCCCGATTTTCTCCAGCCACCTAAGTGGAGGTACAAAGAGGCCAAGGAGGAAAGGAGGAGGCAGGAGGAGGAGGAGAAGCAAAGACGTCTGCTGACGTTGAGGAGGAGGTGAAGAGCTTCGACGGGGGAGGAGCCTTCAGGGATGCCCGGATGTTGATAGGCTGTGTTCAGTCTGTGTCACTGAGGTAATGACGCATGCTGCGTTTACTGTAAACTCCACGTTGGAACATTGCCTTGACGTTTTAGTCACGCTGTAATAAGGAGATTCAGCGGTAAAGATTGAACAGCCCAAAGTTACCAAGTCGTCACTAGCATTTGAGATTTTAAGGGCTGTGCCATTGGATTTTATTGTAACCATGGAGCCTCATGTTTTCCCGTCCCATATTCAAAACTCTTTTCCCATCTTAAATAGTGATTCAATTAATACTTGAACTTTGATACAGATGTATTTTTGGATCCGATTTTTGGTCAGATTATGGATTTCTCCATCTCTGTTTGATATACCTCTATTGTTTGAAAGGATTACTCAAGAACATGCAATATAACCTTTGCACGATGTGTGTTGTGTCAAAGCTTCGGTCTGAGACCTTTTCATTTCTAATGAAACACTGAAAGCTCCATATTTACGTTTGTCTGGATATCCTCAAAGCGGACAGTTCACCAACCGTTTGGATGTTTCCTTACTGTTAATAAAGGTTAACACACGTATACCTCTGTTCTGTATCTTACAGGTCAATGAACAGCCCACCACAGATTTACAGAGACAGCTGCCCTATGGCCTGTTCTGGCTCACCCTGCTGTGCTGCCCATGTTATGTGTGATGATGAGCCATGAATCTGATGTGATAATGAATAGATTTAGGGGTGAATTATATTACTTTCTGTTGTATTGACGGAACTGAACAGGGTCTTCTACAGGATATTGATATGTCATCACACAAACACAAACACACACACCATTTGAAAGGTGGGAAATCCCAACACTCAAATAGCACACAGCCAGGGCTGCTGAAGTTATGTCAACCGAACACCGTGATGTGGAGTGAGCGGAATATTTCTCTGCCAAATAAGCCTCTGCCAGTATGCCCAGTGGGTTCTATCAGGTAGATTCTTCTGGGAAAATGCAAACTGATCATTTTACTGTGTCTCAAGGTAACCTCAGTGCAACAAGGTATATACTGTAGGACTATGGTACACACTAGCATCTCTGGCTTCCTGTCAGTCAGTAGAAATCTGTCCCCCCCAACGCTGATTTCATGTAATATTCAAAACGGTCCAGTTGATTATATAACTGCCCTATATTCTCAGCAGCCCCACATATTTACATAATCACAATGTTATATAATACTGGAAAATAGATATTTCTGTTTACTGTTGCAAAACTAACATACAATTCATGGGCTATGCCGTCCGTAACTTGAGCGCATTTCTGCATGCACTGGTATCTGCCGCTGCAGTGTGCATCACAGGCCTGGCAGAGCAAAATGGCAGGCCTGACCTGTGAGAGAAAAATTGTCCACTAACTGCCCACAAGGAGGCACTGCGGCCTCTTCCAAGCTGTTGACATTGACACATCGTCAGGCTACACCCGCTAACCCTCCTCTTCCAGCACACAGACACCAGAATGATGGATTCTCCCAGGATTAGCGAAGCAATTACATTTTTAAGGGATACAATGGAATATTCCGTCTCTTACATTCTGAAACATAGCTTCTTTTTAGCTATACAAAATGCTGTATCTGGCGCATGGGTGAACAATGTGAGCATTTTCACAAAAGCAATTGAGTGGCCCAGTACTTCTGCTTCCATTCGTCCGTTGACAATCTATGCTCTAAGCTCTTATAGAGCCGTTTCGGAACCTTTCCTCACAGAAATGCGAAAGACAGGACCGGACACTCATACGGCGGGCGGCTGACACGTTAGCCCGTTGGTGTGAACGTCAAGTGACACATTTTGAACGGGCACCACAGCGGCACGACGACGGGCACGAGCGGTGACCCCCGGACGTGGCGTTACCCAACCAGGCCTGCGACGTGGCAATCAACACCTATTGCAGTGGTAATCTCATATGACAAGGCAACAGCTTATACAGACCTGTCAGCATTATCTCCAGTCAATGTCACCAAGGAAACACAGAGAAACTGTAAGGAAATCTCTCTCTGCTGTCCTCAGTCCTGGCTGAGTGGCCTCTTAGAGAGCCCTTCGGTCAAGCCAGCATTGCATTCTCTACACAGAAGCTATTTTCCCCCTGGACTAATGTTAAGTACTGTATAAAACCCTTCAACTTCTTCCAAGGTGACCAACCCGACAGGTACACTTGGACTTTTCACATTTAGCGGTGTGGCAGTACAGCCTGAAATACTGTGAATAAAAGGACTGTTAATATTGCTATGATAGGTTGAAATTAAGCTCAACCTAATTGGCTTGAAACCACACACAAATTCTTCAGAATTAAACAGACACAAGCATTGTGGCCTGGAATAAGAAAAACACAAATTCAAAAATGCTAGTTTAACCTTCGGGTTCCTCCAATGAGAGTTAAGGAATTTGCGGACTCCAAGCTAAAAAAGACATCTAGGAACTTTGTACAGTGGGGCTGACGTGTTAACAATCCATTAGTGGAATGAGCTCACTGCAGTGGAATAATATGGGAAGTGTCTGATTGGAATGTTAATGAAAATCTCCCAACTTATTGTTCCAGACGTCTGTCTCCCTTGGTAACAGGGAAGTTAAGGAACTTTGGAACACCACTTCACCAATCCACAACGATGACTCACACACAACATGATGAAAACGGGATCCCATTGCAAAATCCTTTGCTTTTGAGTTGATTTAAATTGCTTCAAATAACAACACCTTTTTTTATACACTGAATGTACGTATTCATGTAGAAATCATTCTTCTCCCGAAAACAAAAAAGGATTTACAAAAACAGCGGTCGCAGACAGACAACACAAAAGGATGCTGATGAATAAACCACCTCCAAAGCAGTGACTCTTAGATGGTCCGTTTATATTTTGTAGCAGTTGCAATCTGTTGAGGCAATAAAAAGTTTCACAAGTCTTTTAAAACACGTTGTCTAGCAACATAAAGGTTACTGACAGTTTAATACAGTTTGTCAGGTATGCCTACTATTCACAAAGACTGTGTCTGTTTCAGATGCTTACTAATGAGAAGGGGTATCAATATCATGTTAGGATATGTCGAACAATTTTGGGGGTTTGCATCATTTATTCATTTTTCAAGCATCTGAAGGTGACCTAGAGACTTACGATATGTAAGGGAGACCAGGGCTTGTTGTCACAACTTACACATTTATTTTCTTCCTCACCCTCAGTGTGTAGCTTACCACCATTTTGTCTGACATTAAATAACTGTTCATGCATTAGTGGGTAATTTAATCGTATTTTTCACTGTTGCCATGAACCGTTGTTGTAACATTTTTAACATCAAAGGAGGGCTTGCTATGAAACCATGTGTCATGCTGGGAAAAGATTGTTGCAGGGTTTGTATTCAACTACCACTGTTTAGTTTGACAGATAAACAGAGGGTCACCAGCTCCATTTTTCATAACTGTACACCACATTGATATATACAGGTTTGAGGAAAACCAACAGGTGTAAAGGAGATTTTTTTTAGTTGGTGATGAAAGACGTTCACCTGTGAAAATTTCAATATTCAAAGCTAGGGATATGAAGTGGCAAAATACATTCTGAAAACATCAATATACAAAGACCTGTGGATAAAACTTTTAGCACTCTTTCTTGTCGTTAGGTCTGTGACAACTTCTGTTTCTCAGCTTATTCAGCCCCTGGTCTCCCCTATTTCACATAGCAACAACATTACTACACAAAGTCAACATTTTAGTGTGTAGACTGGAAAATGATGCTGAACAAAAACCTACATGTATTTCTTTACAAGTCTTTTCCATAATGTTGCTGCTTTAAGTGACATCCACATCTGCACATAAAAAGTATATATTTATATTTATATAATATATATTCATACTCTATTAACAGTTTAGTCTACCGTGAACGTAATTGCCACCCATCTCTGGAGGGAAAAAAAAGGAATTTTTCTCAAACATAAATTATTTTACAACACAGTCAACTAATTTGTACATCTTTGGAGGGAATTATGCGCTCAAAGATCTTCTTCACCCCTCCTGGTAATGTTTCAGTTTTGTTACAGTATATATAGCTTTATTCCATTAAAACACATAAAAAAAGCATTTACAAACTGGCATCATTAGAACCAACATCTTGCTGTTGAATGTAAACTTCAACAGAAGTTTAGCGTTACCCCTCAGCTTGGAGATAACCATGTTTGGCACATTTTCTTTTTTCTTTATTTTATTGACAATGAGCACAGTTCACTAGGAGGCTTATCTAGGAACAAACATGTTTTCATGTAGATATGGTTTGACAAAAAAAAGTATCGCAAGGCATGTAAGGACATGAACAGTTTTTGGAGTATTACTACCGTCCATCGGTAAACTGTTTTCGGCAGTGGAAGAGCACCAAGGGACAGGAATGATGCCGTCGAGCCTCCGAGTTCCACCAATTCACATCGTCAGATTAGCAACATTGAAACAGTATCCTAATTTTGCTAATACATATTAGCTCGCTTGCTGTTGTTTTGTATGTGCGCAGACATTGTACTCTCCTTTATCGTCCCAAAATGTTACGCGCAGATTGCCGTTATGTTGAACCACTGAGGAAAGGGACACAGGCCTTTGTGTAATATACACTATGCACTGGTATCTCTGTAATGTACATAAAATACTTTATACCAGAATTAAGAATTAAAAAAGTAGAAATAAAAAAAGGAATTATAACAAACCGAAAGATACAAAGTCTAGAAGCAATTCCTTTGACCAGAGAGGACACTCCTTACATACAACACACGCTGAAGCCGTAAGTTACCTAATAAGAGTTTGTGACTGACAACTATTCCCTAGCTTGTGTAAATGACACTTCATTTTCTTGTGCTTCACATACTAATCTCTTTACTATAACACATATTTACAGTTGCCTTCCTTCTAGAACACTCCCGGCCGCCCCAAGATGTTCTGCTCCTCACACTTCCATTCTCCAAGCTTCTGGTTGTGACCCCGTCACACAGCATCTCTTTCTGTCCTCCGCTCTTTGTGACTACCTCTCTCTCTCTCTCTCTCTCTCTCTCTCTCTCTCTCTCTCTCTCTCTCTCTCTC
>JACXGJ010003722.1:0-51259 GCA_016801105.1 Esox niger | reverse complement strand
GACCGTGGTGGTCAGAGAGTATCAGGACCGTGGTGGTCAGAGAGTATCAGGACCGTGGTGGTCAGAGAGTATAAGGACAATGCTGGTCAGAGAGTATAAGGACCGTGGTGGTCAGAGAGTATCAGGACCGTGGTGGTCAGAGAGTATCAGGACCGTGGTGGTCAGAGAGTATAAGGACCATGCTGGTCAGAGAGTATAAGGACCGTGCTGGTCAGAGAGTATAAGGACCGTGGTGGTCAGAGAGTATCAGGACAATGCTGGTCAGAGAGTATAAGGACCATGCTGGTCAGAGAGTATAAGGACCGTGCTGGTCAGAGAGTATAAGGACCGTGGTGGTCAGAAAGTATCAGGACCGTGGTGGTCAGAATATCAGGACCGTGGTGGTCAGAGAGTATCAGGACCGTGGTGGTCAGAGAGTATAAAGGACCATGCTGGTCAGAGAGTATCAGGACCGTGGTGGTCAGAATATCAGGACCATGGTGGTCAGAGAGTATCAGGACCTTGGTGGTCAGAATATCAGGACCGTGGTGGTCAGAGAGTGGAGACAAGGTTATTTTTCAGCATTTGGTTTAGGGTAAGAAGTAGATTTATGTTTACGGTTAGGATTTTATGGGGTTACAGTTATGTTTAGGGTTAGGGAAAGTAGAATTTTGAATGGGAATCATTTCTAGAATCCCCACAAGAATTGTGAAACATAAAATGTTTGTGTGTGTGTGTGTGTGTGTGTGTGTGTGTGTGCCTTCAGCTCTACTCTCCCTCTCATTTAAGTTATTGATATCATAGTTCAGATCTTCACATGAACATCCACATTATAATCACAGAAAGAAACACACGCTATTTATAGCCTAGCAGCAGCTTAAAGTATTTTAGTGCAGAGATATCTCTCTTCCTCCCACTCTCTCTTTCTAGTTCTGTGTTTCTCACTCCATGGTTTTCACGTCATGCCAGGGTTGTTCCTGACGCATATCTTCTGCCGGCTTTCTGTTCCACTCATACAGATATATATTTTTTTCACATTACTCCTTTTATTTATTAGAACTGGTTTAGTTTGTGATTCAGCTTGATTTGAGCGACTCATGTTGGAATTGTATTCCGGCATTCAGAATCAGAATCATCATTGACACGTGCTCAGCAGGATGGATGCATGGATCTACACCTGTTGTACACTTTTCTAGTTTCAGTACAGTATATCTAAACGCAGTGAACTGAACGGATGTGCACGTATTTAGTTTGGAGGTGGTTTGATGTGGTGAATGTTGTCTCGTTAGTCTCTTCGGGACTGGTGGCCGATTGTTGAGAACCACAGGACAGGGAAAGGAGCTGATCAGGTGGCTGGATGTTTTAAACATTTTTAACTGTATTGCCCCTTTTAGCCCCCCACCTGCCATATGGACATCCCCAGTGTCAGAGGGTGAAGGTGAGGGGGCGTTACTAGAAGTCTACAACCGCCTCTATGGTTTTGTCACTGTTTAGTTCTGGATTATTTTGTACCAGTAGGTAAACCTCCCTGAAGGCTCAGTGATGAGATCGACCAGAGTGGTGTCTTCTACAATCTCCTGTAGCTCGGCAGATGCATTCTGGGAGGTTTGGCTGTTGGTGTGGAGTATGTAGAGGGGTGGGAGCACACATCCGGTGCTGAGGGGTAAAGAGTCCGAAACATGTCCCGTTACTGTGTCCCGTTAGTCCGGACGTCCCTGATAATCTGACCGGTGGACCTGGATGTGTCATTTAAAGAATACAATAAAAAGTATAATAAGGATTATAGTTGGATTATAGATTATGCAAATAAGAACAACAAATTAGACATCCAACACAACATGGAAGGTTGAAAAAATATTTAGTTAATGGGTTTTAACTGCACATTAGATTGTGTTCCCAGGATGGTTGAGTATGTTTATATGGGTATATGCATGCGCAAGTGTGTGTGGGTGCATTTTTGTGTATGTGTGTGCGTGTGTGCATGTGCGTGCGTGTGTGTGTGTGTTTGCTTGCTTTTCTTTTCGAGTGGTGAGTCACCCACAAGGATCTGATGAGAGGTGTCACACACTCCGTCTTACACACACACACCTCCGGCGCATATGCCTTTCCACATCTTCATCTGAATCACATGCTCTCTCCCATTTCCTGTCCTCTCTCTCATTCCCCTTCTCCCACTTTGTTCAACGTTTGTTTTCTTTTCTCTCTATCCTCTTCCCCGTTTCTCTCTCCCCT
Source organism: Esox niger (assembly GCA_016801105.1). NCBI lineage: Eukaryota > Metazoa > Chordata > Actinopteri > Esociformes > Esocidae > Esox > Esox niger. The sequence goes on along the minus strand of JACXGJ010003722.1, from coordinate 49,048 downwards.
GTCTCCTTCTCTCTTTCTAGATGGGATGGGTCGAGTCCTGGCTCAGGACATTTATGCCAAAGACAACCTGCCACCATTTCCTGCCTCTGTCAAGGATGGTTATGCTGTGAGAGGTGGGTATTGGTCTGTACTTTAATGTGCTGTAACCCACACAGACACGTTCAGCACAGCTATCTAAATGGGGAATCAAAATGGATTTCCTTGAAAAAGATGTTTCCTTACTCTAATGCTAACCAAACAAACCGAACCTTAACCCCTAACTAGAGTATACTCCCAGCACATGACAGCATTTAAAAGGTCCCGAAAAATAAATAAATTCCACTACATAGAAATAAATATACAGTAAAAATAATAATAACTATTTTCTTGATGTTTCCTAGTTTATAAACTCTTATTTGGTCTTGAGGTACTGTTGGCCTGTAAAATAATAGACCTATTACTAAAGAAAATGTGCCTTTTATATTTTTAGTCTACAGCCTATCTTTGACTGGACAATGCAGCTCCATATCTAATTTTCTACTAATCAAAGAGATACGCTGTAGAGGAAATACAGCATCATGAATAGCAATGTGGTTGATAATATCACCACAAATTTACAAAGATACCAGTTTCCAGACCTGCGTGATGTAATTTAAAGGTATGGCCTCACAAGACTTCTTCTACCTAAAAAAGAAATGAATTGAATTAAACACACATCCATATTACATTCATGTTTTATTTAATGTCTTTCAGCGGCTGACGGCCCAGGTGACCGCTTCATCATCGGAGAGTCCCAGGCTGGAGAACAGGTCTGCCTGATTCCATACACACACACACACATACAGACACACACACACACACATACACACATCCATTCATTCAGAGGTTTTCTGTGTGGAGTCCATGGAAGCCCAGGTGTCTGCAGGAAACTGCCAGGGATAAGTAGATGTTCAGGCAATGTCTATATGTTTCTGTCATATTGTAGAACAGAGTAAAAATGTATATGTTAATGCCTCATTAATATTAAATAGGTCTCAGTGATATTATTTAGGCCTATGAACATGTAGTATTCAGGGTTTACATTGATATAAAACATATTTGTTACTGCAATGTGTCTGCTTCAATGGAAATGTGAGATTGTTGGATGTATTGAACAACACAAGGTTATGTTTAGACACATTTCAATGTTTTTTGATTCTGCAAGCACCCAGGGGACATTCTTCAGGTTCAGTCCCCGGCCACTTTATTAGGTACACCGATCTAGTATATGGTAGGGCCTCAAATTGCCTCCAGCTTAAAGGTTTAAAGTGTTGTGCATTCAGCAATGGCCTTCTGCACACTGTTGTAAAGAGTGGTTATTTGAGGCCTTTCTGTCAGCTTGATTAAGTCATTCTCCTCTGGCCTCTCTCGTTAACTAGGTGTTTTCGCCAACAGAACTTCTGCTCACAGGATGTTTTTTGCACCGTTCTCTGTAAACTCAAGAGAGACTGTAATGCAAGATAATCCCAGGAGGTCAGCTGAGATCTCTGAGATGCTAAAACCACCGTGTCTGGCACCAACAAAAATACAACAGTCAAGGTTGCTTAGATCTCACGTCTTTGCCATTCTAATGATTGGCTGAGCAATAACTAAAACTTCTGACCATACCTGAATGCTTTATATATTCAGTCGTAGCCACATGATTGGCTGTCGGTCTGTTTGCATTAATGAGCAGGTGTACCTAATGAAGTGTCCAGTGAGTGTCTGTCTGTTCGTGTGCGCGCGTGAGTTTTCATGGCAGTCTTTGTCTCTCTCCCTGAAGCCCACCCACACGGTGATGCCGGGCCAGGTGATGCGGGTGACCACGGGGGCTCCCATCCCCTGCGGGGCCGATGCTGTGGTGCAGGTGGAGGACACAGAACTGCTCCGCGAGTCAGAGGACGTGAGTCCAACCTTTGACCCATAGGTCCTGACCCTAGTCCTGGAGAAATACAACCTTGGTTTCTACAGCAGTGTCTCTGTTAGAAAATTACCATGTTGGCTTGGATTTAGGCCATAATAATAGTGTCGTTAGTTCCAGAAAAAGAGATCAGTCTTAATCCAGGACAGGAGGCTTAGATTCACCCCAGGCTATACAATATAGCGTCAGGTGTAATGTTGACCAACACTTACAGCTCCGGAAAATATTTCTTTTTTTTTTCTATCCTTTCCAAAAAATGAGTAAGTAACAGAAGGGTTAAAATGAAAAGACCACTGCAAATTAAACGCTTCGGTTCCTCACTCAAATCTTTCCATTTCAACTTCTTTGGAAAGGAAAGAAAAAGGTGCCATGGTCTCTTACATTTTTCCTGAGCTGTATTTATAGGGATGTAGGGTTTGAGCATTGCCGGAAGGTAGGGAGGAGAACCTCTTGTGGCTGCATATGAAATCACCATGGCCTTGCAGCAGATACAAGCTTCATCTAGAAGCCAGTGGAGTGTAGAATGAAGCAGGTGCCATTGAAGTTCTAGAAGCCAGCAGAGTGTAAAAAGTAGCAGGTGCCATTGAAGTACTAGAAGCCAGCAGAATGTAAAAAGTTATCAGGTGCCATTGAAGTACTAGAAGCCAGCAGAGTGTAGAAAGTAGCAGGTGCCATTGAAGTACTAGAAGCCAGCAGAGTGTAGAAAGGAGCAGGTGTCATTCAGGAACTTGGGAAGGTTGAACACTAGACAGGCCACTGCTTTCTGAATAAATTGCAGTAATCCAGAGTAAATTGCAGTAATCGAGACGTGAGATGACAAGAACCTGGATAGGTGCTTGAGCTACTTCCTGTGCGAGGTGAGGTTGTATTCTATGAATGTTGTAGGAAATGAACCTGCAGACGTGATTCACTGCCTTGATGTTAGACAAAAACGACATGGTGTCGGCTACGGTTATGCCAAGGTTCTTTGCACTCCGAGAGTAGGACACTTTGCAGTTGTTGACTCTGACGGACATCTCCTGGAACGACGGGCCGTGGTGCTGAAGAGCAGCTCTGTCTTATTAAGGTTAAGCTTGAGGTGGTGGGCCGACATCCAAGCCCAGCACACAGAGATGCATTTTGTCTTCTGGGTGTCAGAAGGGAGGAGAAATAATGTCATCAGCATAGCAGTGATGGGAAAGGCCATTTGAGGATATGACAGAGACAAGGGATTTTGAGGAGAGAGAGGAGTAGGGCCCAAACCAATCCATGGTACCTACCAGAAGTGGCCATCTTGAAGTCACTGGCACACAGCCAGTGGTCAAGAATGAGTTGATGATGGAGGTGAGGAATGGGTGGTCTCCAGAGACGGCCCGGAGAAGGGAAGAGGCGATAGGGTGTCGACAGGGCACCGTATCGGACAAGCCATGTTTAGTGTGTGAGCTGCCATTGGGCCCACAAGGCTCAGTGAAGAAGGTACGGATATCATAAACCCTTTATTGAAAGTGAATGATCAGCAGAGAGGGGAGATGGCAGGGGAAGAGGGGGAATGTTAAGGAGTGAGGAGAAAGCGGAAAAGAGTTTCCTGGTGTTAGCGGAAGAGTTTCCTGGTGTTAGCTGGAATTTTGTGTGATACTTAGTGACTTGCGCAGCAGATAGAGAAGAAAAGCAGCAATCAAGGTGTGACTAGAAGAATGCTATGTCCTTGTGAACATTTATTCACACCCAACATCAAAGCAGAGCATTCTAAATGGGACAGCTGTACAGGTGACCGATTGGTGTAACGACGGCACGTCACAGTGCTTTGTCTCCTTCTCAGGGCACCGAGGAGCTGGAGGTGCGGATCCTCGTACAGGCCCGTCCAGGGCAAGACATCAGGTGTGTCTGTTTGTGTCCGTACACATATGTGTCAATAGCGGTGTCCCTGAATGACATTCGTGTGAACCCCCTTTCCTGCCCTCCAGGCCCATAGGTCATGATATCAAGCGTGGGGAGTGTGTTCTGTCTAAGGGAACTCACATGGGCCCATCTGAGATCGGCCTGCTTGCCACCGTCGGAGTGACTGAGGTGGAGGTTCAGAAGTTCCCAGTGGTGGCTGTCATGTCCACAGGCAATGAGGTGAGCGACATCTGATAGTGAGATCAGAGGGACCGCAACGGGCCTTTGAAATATTTGGCGGCAGGACCAGAAAAGATTAGGTAGCCCCACCTTGCTTCAGTTGGTGCCTAATGAACATGTCCATGCTGTCTGTAGCTATTGAACCCGGAGGACGACCTCCACCCCGGGAAGATCAGGGACAGTAACCGCTCCACGCTCCTGGCTACCATTCAGGAGCACGGATACCCCACCATCAACCTGGGCATTGTGGGAGACAAGTAGGACTTCACACTCCTCTCAGTGATATTCCCCATTTGGTTCAACCTTCCTCCGCCTGTTGTCTCTTCTTTCTCTGTGTCTTTATCCTCTTCCTCATCGTGTCCCGTCTGTTTCATTCTTTACGTCCTACCTCTTCATGTGCTCGTCCTGTCCTACTCTTCGGTGTTTGATGGTAACTGGTAACTGTTCTCTGTCTATCGGCCCCACAGTCCAGATGACCTCCTGAATGCCCTGAATGAAGGCATCAGCCGGGCTGATGTCATTATCACCTCTGGAGGGGTGTCTATGGGAGAGAAGGTATGTGAGCAAATAGTGAGTATGAATGGTCATTGGGGATGACATTACATTATGCTGACACCTTGTGGTTGAGATGGGGAACTTACACGCATATTTTTTAAATAGTGTACGAAGACAAGATTACATATTCTTAACAACGTAAATAGCTCTGTTTCACATTTTAGTTTTTACAGATGTTTTCTTACATATACATGATGTTACTTAGCTGAACATACTGCCCATGGAATTGTTTTTATCCCGTTTTTTCAGTCTGGTGGCAAATAAAGGTTTTTGTCTATTGTTTACACTTCATGTACCTTGGAAGATTCCAACATGTGTGATCCTCTTTTACAGGATTATCTGAAACAGGTGCTGGATGTTGATCTGCATGCTCAGATCCACTTTGGACGGGTCTTCATGAAACCCGGGTATGATTGATTGATTGATTGATTGATTGACAGATGGATGGATGGATGAAAGGAGGGATGGATCATGAGCGTATTCTTTTTCTCCCATCCTTTCAGTCTCCCAACAACCTTTGCCACTTTGGACATGGATGGTGCTCGCAAACTAATCTTTGCCCTCCCAGGTAGTGTGTAAAGTAAAGAGAAAGAGAGAATCAGACACTAATTTCCAGGCTCGTTTTTAACTCACTCTTCTTTTCACTCTGTCCCCCCTGGCCCAGGTAATCCCGTGTCCGCTGTGGTGACGTGTAACCTCTTCGTCATCCCCGCATTGAGGAAGATGCAGGGAATCCTGGACCCACGGCCGACCATCATTAAAGCCCGGGTGAGAAGTCTCAGGAGGCGTTTGTCTCTCTGGGATTGCTCCTCTCCACACCGACTGGAGAAAATTTGAGATTTTGGATCTTTCCTTGCAATGCATTTAGAGAGAAAAATCCAAAGAGTACCTGGATGCGGAGTCGCATGACCTTGGTCGTGTGGAGTAGAAACCTTGAGGCCTTAGTTCTATCTTTCAGAATTAGTCAATTCCAGCTCGTATGTGTACGCTTGTTCATTTCCCTTCACAGATTTGTGGGAAGTAGTGAATGAGTTCACACTTCGGGAAGGACAGGCTATGGATGGTTGTGGTCCTCCCTAGCTTAGTTGGCAGTGCAAGGTGACTGCAAACCCAGGCTAGTGGGTTCAATTCCTGGGACCACGGGTACATAAAATGCATGCACACATGACTAAGTAATGAAATAAGTGGCTTTAGATTGTAATTTTCTCTTACATGACAAACACATAATGACACCCACTGGGTGTGTGTGATGTCAACGCTGTGAGCTATGTTGATTCTGAGTGTGTGATGTCAACACTGTGAGCTATGTTGATTCTGAGTGTGTGATGTCAACACTGTGAGCTATTTTGATTCTGAGTGTGTGATGTCAACACTGTGATCTATGTTGATTCTGAGTGTGTGATGTCAACACTGTGAGCTATGTTGATTCAGAGTGTGTGATGTCAACACTGTGAACTATGTTGATTCTGTGGTTTCCTCGTAGTTGTCGTGTGACGTGAAGCTGGACCCTCGCCCTGAGTATCACCGCTGCATTCTGACTTGGCACCACCAGGAGCCTCTGCCATGGGCCCAGAGCACAGGTACCCAAGGAATGCCACTCAGTTCTTCTTTCTATATTATTGGGCACTGCTGTACGGAGCGATACACTGTGACACTTGACTGTATGTTTGCTCACAGATTCAGTAAAGGACTCAAACTGATCAATGGTCTCTATTCAGGACTATCAATGAACTGATCAATGATCTCTATTGCAGGCCATCAATGAACTGATCAATGATCTCTATTGCAGGCCATCAATGAACTGATCAATGATCTCTAATACAGACTATCAGTGAATTGCTGAATGGTTATGTGTTGATGGGCAGTTGCATTCAGTTGCCACAGTCCTCCATTCTAACCTTTGGCTGTGTCTATTTCTACCTTCTTTTGGATCGCATGCAGTGCCTAATTAATTCACTATAGGGCTCAAGAGGATAAAAGGCTACAGTTAGTGTAGTATTAGTGGACACTCCATTGTGTGTCATCCTGGGGAGGTTGTCATGCTCTCATGGGTTAGATCATCCCGGACATGTGTGGTAACAGCAGAGGGACTAACGTGTGGGTATTGTCACCCTCCTTCCTCTCCCTCCCTCCCCGCCTCCCTTCTGCAGGAAACCAGGTGAGCAGTAGGCTTATGAGCATGCGAAGCGCCAACGGCCTCCTGATGCTACCTCCAAAAACAGAGCAATATGTGGAGCTGCACAAGGGCGAGGTGGTCGACGTCATGGTTATCGGGCGTCTATGATGTCATCAAAGGGGGACGTAGAGAGAGGGTTGGAACGGGCGGTTCACGGTGCATGTCCTCATATCATTGACTATTCTGTAATATGCAACGGCACAGCTAGTTTTTATTGATTTGGATAACGTTGAGGTATAGTCAACATCTTGGTCACAAACCTTGGTACACATGAAAAAAGATGATTACTTTAAAAAGATTATAAAAGCATTTCAGACAAAGGAAAATATAACTTTTAAAGAAAAAAAATCTAATTATTAAAAGAGATTTATTCTGTAATATATTATTATGATTATTCTTATTCTTATTATTATCATTATTCTTATTATTATCATTATTATATTAAAAGGCAACTTTGTTCCTTTCATTGCAATTGCTTTGTGTGTTCAATGCTAGACCTTATTGATAGCAGTAGCATTTCAATAGAGCTGTAGATGCCTGCCAGGACAAAAAAAAAGAAAATTATTATTTTCTCATCTTTAGTGGAAAAAATAAATCCTTTTTTAAATATGAAGAAAAACACTGAGGAAGACTCCCGATTTCCCACGGTGCTTGGTTAAGAGGAAGGAGGGAAGGGAATAATCTCGGTCTGCTTCCTCTGTGGTGTGTCACTTCATTAAAGGTGACACCACACACTTCTATTTTCCTCTCATTAGTATGCATCATAATGGCTTCACAAAGAGCTTTGCTTGTTGTTTATCTTGTGAGTCTTGTTCATGTGCGCAGTGCCAAATTCCTGGGCAGGGAAGACGGTGGTGCTGGGAAAGGGGGGGGGGGCGGACAGTCACCTACCAACCTGCCCAGACCCTGAAACTTCTTTATTTATCACCAGACCAGGTGCAACTCAGCCCCCCAACCACCCCCCAACCCCCCAGAGGACATAGTCTCTGGGAAAAACACAAAAACAATCTTTTATTTGATTGACTAAGAGAAAGGGAATAAAACACGATAGAAAAGAAACAGCTTCTTTAAGTGCTGACAGCCTTTTTAACCAACTTCACAAAAAAATGTACAGATAAAAAAATATGAAGATGATGAACCATATTGTACAGATATATGTGACCAGCACTCCTAAGGAAATTATTACTATTAAGCAATGAGGAGACATTGAACAACGCTGTACTATAATACATTTTCTGTAATGATATGAAACTGATGAAAGAGACTACGATAATAAAAATCCTTGATCATTATGTAAAAAAAAGTTATTGTTGGGTTTCCTTTTTTAATAAAGTCTATTCAAAGAAAACAAAGTGAATTTCTTCTTTGATGCATGGAGTGGCACATTGTTGTACAGAACCCTGGTCTGATATGATCAACTTTCTTACCAGTTCCAGAGACTGTATTCATGAAGCCTCTCAAAATAGGAGTAGGCTTCTGATTTAGGATCTGTCTAGCCCGGAGGTGTCCGAACGGTTCCATGGAGGGCCGAATGTCTGCAGGCTTTCGTTCTCACCTTGTACTTGAATGATTCATTCCGTCAGTAATAGTTTTTTTTCTACCCTCACCTGGTTGTTTAGGTCTGAACTGGGGACCAATTTATAGGAAAAATCTAAAACCTGCAGACACTCAGCCCTCCGTGGAACTGGCTTGACACCCCTGGTTTAGCTTTTTAGTTTTTAATGGACAAGGAGGCCTCATACGAGATAAGCACTGCTAAACGTTTAGATCCAAGGTGATATCTAAAACTGGTTCTTTAGGCTGTCCCAGTTGTTTAACAATCTTTTTAGGTTCTAGGTATAACATGATTTGATTCCAAAATAATTCCTGGAGCACAAAAGTTTTCATAAAATGCCTCTCCCACATGGAAGAGCCTAGGAGGCATTTTTTCAGTTTTAGTAGACATACTTGAACATGCATTCTGGGTCTTTTGGCCACTGTCCAGCCAAAACGTCCCAAAAATTATGTATTAATATATTTACCATATCACCAAATGTGGTTATTCAAAACAAATATCCCCGAACAGCTCACTTTAAAACTTGGAATGCCATGGCTTACTAATGAATACTGAATACTGGCCCTGAACGTCGTGCATCCCAGCAAGAAAGACCATTGAAAGATCAAACACCAAGCACTGAGGATTATCCCACTCATAAAAACTGTGGAATCACTTCCAAAGCTGTGAAAGCATTCATTGCGCTGACTGGCCACAAGAATCATTTTGGTAAGCGAACTGGCATGTGAAATGACAATCAATTTATGATTCTCAAATGGCATTTTGTGGTATTTACCCCCTTTATGTATCCAGCGAAAGTTCAAGACATCTTAGCTACAGTTGAAAACTGGCACATGACACGACCATTCAAACAATAAACCGAGCGGCGCTGTGGAGTTGCCTGGGAGATGACCAAACACCCCCCATGCGCAGTTGTAGCACAACCCAAGCAGTTCCAACAGCGAAAGACCGCTGTAAGTACTATCATGAGAGTCTGGACAGGAGGAGAATAAAAACTATACAACTACGAATATTTGAAATAGTCGGTGCGCAACAGAACTACGATTTCTAAACACTTGCATATCACGCAGGATTATCCTACTTCTGCCGAAAGATTTGGAAGCGGTGAGTCTCGCAATTTTCTAACAAAATGCATTGTATGAATACTAACTTGGCGAACAGAATCAACACACTCTAGGTTGTTCGTAGCTTGTATCGCGGTTAATGTATGGTGGATAGTGTTGCATTCATCGTCCAGTTATGGTACCAGATTTTGTATTGAGAAAAATCACAATGAGGTGGGAAAATGCTTGTCATTAACGTATAGTAAATTGTTTTGTTCGATTTAACGACTGGAAGTACATGTTTATAGGAATTGAAGCTGTACAGGGCCAACACTAGATTTAAATTGGCGTTAGTTAACTATGTAGTGAGTGTCATTCGAGGGACCCCTCGGCTGTTTAATGCCCGACTACTTTAAAGATAGCCTACTCATCTATTAAACAGACATTTAATTTTGCTTTAGCAATAATCTTGAAGTAAGAGCGCTGGGCTTTACAGCTTTAGTACAAATGATATGCGCTTTTTGTAACATTGCATTCCAAATAAATGTGAAAACATTATAGCGTTCGTTTGACTTATTCGTCTCAAGTCATTTAAAACAAATTTGTATACAATTTACTCCGGTGCATGAGTGTTTTTGTCAATACAAACAATCTGCATCCCAAATATCACTCTTTAATATATAGTGCACCAATGTTTCTATCTCTGGTCAAGTAGTACTCTATAAAGGGAATAGACTGCCGTTGAGAATGTAGTCAGTCCCTCTGACAAGCGGCCAAGCCTCCAACTGTAAGGAACAGTATTTAATTAGCCACCACTTTGTGCTTGTTTTCCCAGAGGGGCACCTCTTATGAATGTCCTCCTCAATCAATCAATTATCTCCCAGCTAGTGTAGTTAAAGTCAGTTGACCCCTGTCCTCCACACTCTGGTCTGTCTACAAATGTAGCTTTTCTACCCTCGCAGACAATTAAGTCCACGTTTGTAATAAAGCTGTGCATTAACACACTTTATGTCCAAATTTATAATGAAGTTGTGCATTTACACACTCAGCAGAACAAATGACAGCTCCAGGGCCTTTCAGTCTCACGCTGCTGACAGAGTACAGTAGCCCAGGATATCCCTCACCCCAGGCTTAACCAAGTCCAAAGGAGAGAAACAGGGTAACAGATGGTCCTGGTGGTTTACTGTGACTGTCTGTATGGTCTGTCATCCTAGCCGTGCGCTAAACAAGGCTACATGCCCAGATACGGGGTGAGGGGAGAGAGGGGGGAATCAGGGGAGGAGGGGGGAGAGAGTAGACCTGCCATATATAATTAACCGGTGCCGGAGGTGAAGGGGTAATTAGGGGGGCTTAACATGCCATGTGTGTATGTTATGGCTGGCTGGTTCTCTCTCAGAGGTCCCTTTCCAAGAAAATCTTTAATTATTACATTGATGACATTCTCGTGTTCATTTCTCTTCATTGTCTTTCAATGGGTTTCCTCTATGTCGTTTAATTGAGAGAAAAATGACTCTGTTATGGCTGTAAATTGATTAGACCAGCCTAAAGAACAGGGGCGTTGCCAGACTCGAGCTTTAGCCAGGGATGATACTGGCTCAGCCGTGGTCTTTAGTGCTATCGGGATGGTGTTAATTGAGCGGCCATTGAACGAACCAACCGCCTGTAAGCCCCTGGTCTTTCGCCTGGGCCCCAACGGTTATGAAACTCTGGCAACATCCCTGCTGAACGACCCACGGCTCTGACGTACATGTAGGTGTTGTCATATGAAGGGGAGATGGTCAGGCGAGGCCAGAGACAGTCACAGGGTCCAAGCTGGCCAGGGTGGTTGCCATGTGACACAGATTAGCTCATGTCGATAGGATACCTAGAAGGAGGGAGGTAAAATGGCGTCTCTGGTAGCGAATAGGTAGTTCATGCATAGTTAATAGGGTATTTGTAATTAAAACGAGTCTGTGGCTGCCATTTTTGTCAAAACCCGACCCAGTCTAAAGTGTTCTGCACCGCCCTGACGCTGCTTCTCTGTCCCAGGACTTTCCAGTCTGCCGAAGACAGACGAACGGTCCCAGTCTCTAAGTGCTATGGACCCTGCAGCAGCGAGGAGTCCTAGCCTCAGATCTTCGTAGCTCAAACTGACCAGTCGTCTCCAACCGGTGAAGGCCAGGGCCAGGCCGAGGTCGATCCAGACCAGGGATGATTAATTCCCACATGAACGGAGGACCGGGATATGGAAAAGAGGAGCCCACGGAGCCTGGGAGCGGCGCCCCTCTGCAGCCCAGGGAGCAGGCCGTGGACTGCCCCCCAGAGGGCAAGGTGATGGGTAAAGGAAGCAGCCTGGTGCAGGGTTCCCGTTGCAGTGCCCAGATGGAGAGGATTCAGCAGTACCAAGAGGAGCTGAGGAGGAAGAGGGAGGAAGAGGCTGGCAAAGGCAAGCACGAGCTCAATGTCAACGCCTCGCTACGCCTCAAGAAGCTGGCCCAGAATCAGGCCAAGACGGGCATCGACAACCCCATTTTCGAAACGCCCGAGGTGGGCGAGGAGGCCAAAGATGGGTATCCTCCGACTGGGGGAGGCGCGGCTACGGGTGAGGAAAGGGGGGGAGGCATTGCTCTGGGAGAAGAAGTTTTGGAGAGTTTGGAACTTTCATTCTGTTGAACAAAGGAGTTAGAACAATGAGTAAAGAGGATGTTTGACAGGGGGCATTAATGGAGGAGGGGCAGTTTAGAAGAGAATGACACTGGAAAGGCTCCCTGAATTTAGTCACATTGAAGTCACTCCCTCCCCCAGTCTCTGGTAAATAGGAGAGACACATTTGGAGCAACAGTTTGCAATTCAGTTTTCTCAATCTTGTGTTGCGGCTGTTTTAGCGGACTCTTGCGGGTCTAAAATGAAGTCTGACGAAAGTGCCACTTTATAACATCTATCCCTTTATCTGCACACTCCATTCAAATAAATGTTACCATCTTCTTCCAAACAAAAACAAATTCCCATTCAAAATTATATTTTCTCTACACACTACATTTAACCTATTCCTCTAACCCCTAACTTTTACATTGAATCTAAACCCTATGATACCCCCTGTTGGGACTTTTAGCTTAAACCTCTAAGCAACATGTAGTTTACCTCATGGAGAACCTCAGAAATGTCCCCACAGGTAATCCTTGTTTCTTTATCCTTGCAGATATTTATGGTCCCAAGAACTATACTTATATCTGTATACACACACACACAACCCCATTCATCATGGTCAAATTTGTAAGTCACTATCACAATGATTCTTAGTAAAAGGATCATTAATGTCAACCGTTAATCAACATACCTGGTCACTAAAATAGACCACCTGCTGGTTCTGGACCCTAATGCAGTCTGTTGGCTCTTGGCAACCATATGTTCATGGTATCTTCATGCCATATCCTTCCGGCTATGGCAGAGATCTGATAGGAACTGGCACCTGAATTGAGGTTGGTGTGGCGATAACCCATTAGTGGTACAGTTTTAATTTCAACAGGCTCTGTTTGTTCGAGCCAGATGTTTCTTGTGGGATTGAAATAATTTCTTCCTGAAAATAAACTTTTCAGGACAGATTAGCCTATGTCCCAATTCCCATTAACGGCTGTCTGAAACTTCAAAGTTTCATGCTGAGTCCCCAGGTTTTAAATATGTCTCACTTGCACTAGTGGGCATTGACTCACAGAGATAGTGACATTGGAAATGAGGTGATTGAACCTCCCTCTCCCCTCAGAGCTGGACGAGCTGTTGGAGGCCTTGCAACGGGTGCAGATCTGCCTGGAGGATGCTCAGTCACAGGCCGACGTGGCCCTAGTGCTGGGCCTGCTGCACAGGGAGGACTTCCAGAACGCCTTTGCGGTCCACGGCGCTGTGACCCAGCAGTTACGGCCACGCGACAGCCCGTCTTCGCCCGTCACCAACCAGGCACACGGCCTATGCCATGAGGTAGGGTAAAAACCAACTCCATCCACTCTGTGACGCTGATTGATCAATAAATGAAATTCATCCTTTTTTCTGAGCAAGGGAGAAGGATGAAGGAGACAACGATTGAGTAATTAGGGGCTTCGCTCATAGAAGGTAGAGCAGGACTGTGCTGAAGAGAAGTGAGGTTAATTTGAAAGAGGGTAAAATAAGAGGAGGACAGAGAAAGGGACAGTGACTAGAGCGTATCCTTGGAAACAGTGCTGGCCCTAACCTTTTGTGGGCCCTCTGCAAAATTAGATTTGGGGGCCCCCTCTCCCCTAGAGGTTTGGGGCTCACTAGCAGTCTGGGGGGCCTAAACGGTCACTTATGCCGGCCCTGCTTGGTGGGTTGGAACTGGGATCCCTATCTCACTTGTCGGATGCTTGCTCGCTGTTTCTATAGACTTCCCGTTTTTTCCACTAACATTATTTTATTTCTGTTCAGTTCTGTCCAAATCGATCCTGCCAAAGTTGAAACTTCTTTTCCCGGAGTCCACACTGAGCATATAACAAAACAGTCCCACACAGTTCTCATTGGGCTATGAGCTGTTTTATCAGTCTTTTAAAGGTAATTTTGTTGTTTATCGTAATTGAGGATAGAAGGGAATACCACATGATCAATACTGTGCATTGCAGTGTGCCTAAGAGCGTTTTTACACTAGATGAACAATGCTTGTTTGTAGATTAACAATGCTTGTTCCCAAATTAGTGTCGTAGATATGATGTTAACTGAATAGTGTTAACTGGTGAAAATGACAGTTGTTGCACATTACCTTCTGAGGTAACATGGGACACTTCCGAAAGTGACTCCCTGTTGTTTCTGAGATTTAAAGATGGTGTCTAGCAGTGATGTAGGAGTTCTGATTTTGAAGTATTTTCTTGGGCACCTCAGAAGGTTTACGATCTCCAGCTACAGCGTTGACTGGGAGGGCTGTTTTAGCTACCAGCTACCATTTTCAGTGGGTTTATATGCTGTCCAGTTCAGTGGTCAGGTTCCTTATGATATACCTCTGACACAGAACGACTTTCTTGTTGTTGGTATGAATGCAGATTCGTATTTTAAAGACTGCTTGCTGTTTGTTTCAGGCCAGCTGTAGCTTTACTAGTTCCTTGTTAGCCAGACCAAGCTGCTGCATAGTAGTTGAGATGGGACAAAAACCTGAATAATTACTCCTACTGATATTTGTGTGAAAAACATTGGTTAAAAAATTTAATATTTTTCAAAAACCATGAAGTATTAAACAAATGAATTGAAATGGTGTCAAACATTTTACCTGACTGGAAGAAAGTAGAAAAACTTTCATTATCAGATTTTTTTACGCTTCAGCTGCACTACACGTCAATGTGACGTTTTACCTGCTACACTAAAAACAATTTCCCAAGATGAAATAGACACGCGTGCCCACCGCAGAGGATCGAATGCCACTAGGCACAAAGCAACTAAGACAGTGCATCAGCTTTCATTAATTTCAAGGGGAAGCGTTTCCTGAATGGCTGAAAGAGAATGGCAAGACATACCTATGACTGCAAGTGTCGTAGATCTGAGACTTTCCCTTTATACACTTAAGGTCTGTTATAGTCAGTCATGCCGCAGACCTGGGAACTATTTGTGATAGAGGCCATCCACAATGTACTGCATTTGACACAAAGGAATTTCAGAAAACACTTTTAGGTACTGCACAGACATTGTGACGTCTATCAAATAGCATTTGCTTTTCTTTCAAGTCGTTTAGCTGCGCTTGATAAGCTTTCCTGGTGCAATGACACAAGTGAATTGATCCCAAACGTGTAAACTTTGTTTATTTGTCTCTCTGCAGTGGGCTCAATGTGTTAGCTGTGTGAAACCAGGAAAAATAGTCAGAGTAGGATAACTGCCAAAAGCTTTGTTTCGAGTGTACTGTGTTCAGCACATCAGTGCCATTGCTTTTTGGATGTTTTGATGACATTAAGAATTCGTAAGCTAAGATCATGTACCTTGATCAGTGTAATTATGATCTTTCTCACACACACACACACACACTATTCGTCTATTCGTTCAGTAAAAACACCAAGAGCAGCAGGCACCGCGCCAGACGATACTTAGCTCTGTGATAATAGTTTGAGCCGTGGACAGTGTGTCTTATCCAAGTGGCTGGTGCCGTGGCCGTCCCTGATTGGCCTACGGGGCACACTAATCTCCCAGCTGCCCCTGGGCCTGGCAGGAAGTGACCATGATCTGAACTGCCGTGGCCAGAAAAAGAAACCCCAGCAGCTTACAGGCTAGAGGCACAGGGGCTGGAGGGAAGAGGGGGAGACAGGGAAAGTGCGTCACCTTGTTGCAAAGCGCCTCGATTAGTGTTAAAGATTAGCTAAGCTAGAGCTACAGTGATGCATAGAGGAAAGCAGGGGGTGCTGGGTTGTATAGAAGAGATTCTTGTGTGGAAATCGTTTTTTTTGCTATGATGATGAACTAGTGTGCTTTGATGGTTATGTGAGTTTAATCGAGGCATACTTTTAAAACATGCGTATAACCAACTCCTCAGGCTTTTAGTGATTTCATGTTAGGAGCTTAATTCACTGTCTTTATTCATCGGAGGTGAAGCCATAGAGCAGAATAATGAGATCTTAATGAGTCCTTATGGCAGCCACTCTTGCCAGGGTCCTGGGACAGGGTTGCAAAACACTGACTTCCCTGTCTGGAATGTGAAACCCCACTGGGACTGATTAGAGACCAGCCAGCTATACATTCAGGTGCGTGCGTGCGCCTGTTAATATCTGGGTTTCCATGTCTGTATGAAGGAATTTATTAGAGCATCTTGACATTACCTTTTATATAAGAACAACATTTTTGGAGTACAATTAAAAGACAACCATATCTACAGCTCTCATCTTCATATGAGAACAGAGCCCCTTTAATAACACAAGCCTCTGCTATGGAGCCAAGACTGTCAAGAACAACAGATGTACAGTACACTAAGGAGCCATTTCTGAGGTGATTTGGCGCACGATGAGTAATAGTTCACAAATGCATATGATTCAGCTAGGATGTCGGTTCACACAGAGCCTCAAGGAGGATTATTCCAGATGACTGTGTGCTTGCCGGTTCCTTTCTGGTCATGTTACTAAGTCATGTACACTTTGGAAGTCATGAGCATTCCAGATAACCAGTCCTGCTTACTTAGTCGTACTTATAGAATTTACCTTAACATGACCCCTCACGTACGCCCTCTCTCATCACCTCCTTCCCCCGCCACTCCCGCTCAAGGTGCAATGGATCCTGAAGTCCAGTGAACAGAAGGACGCCGCAGAGCTCAGGAACTTGCTCACCGCCCCCCATCTTCAGGTAAAAGACCAGGATACACCAGACTTAACCTTTAATCTTCAAACAATGTTTACAACAGCAGAATTAGCCCGGGGGTTCCATGAAGGGCAGTGGGATCAGCCCTCAACGTTTAGGCTCAGAGATTTGGTCATTGGGTCACAGTTTTGTTCGCGCTTTAGCGACTCTTTGGGGGGGGGGGGTTGTGTGGGGGTAGAGATTTGGATGTGTATTTCCTGGTTGAGCGAGCAGTGTGACGAGCAGTGTTTTCGGAAGAGCGATGTGGATTTTGACTCTCCTGAAAGCATTGATTGAGCGGGGCCTTAATCACAAATTAAACACTACAAACATTAGGGAGAAATATTTTGAAGAAAGGTTTATGTATTGAACTTTATGGATGAAAGTGTCGTAATCTTTCAATGTCTTTCAGCCGAGCATATCATGGACAAATCCTTTGATTGGCGGACTGCGCTCGTTTGCCTAGCCATGTGTCGGACACGTGTGTGCAGCGGTCGCTTAGAATGGATGTAACAGCACTGTCCTTAACATGAATGACCTCAGGGCTGTGGGCCAACCTGGTTTTGGCACTGCTGACACAATGTGCTCTGGTAAAAGTAGCCAGCCATACTGCGCCATCATGCCGTTCGGAGATTAAACGTGTCATAGGTGGTGAGGGGGAAGGATGGGAGATGGCGAGATGGAGAGACGTCATGTTCTACGATATCAAACAGTTAATGCCGGTAGTCTGGTTATGTCATTAGTCCTGTGAACAAAGTAAGTGTACAACGATTAAAACACCTGGGTTTCTGAGCCGTGGTTCAAATTCTTAGGACCAAAGGGAATTGAATCTGTGCATGAGCACCAACAGAGGCGGGGTCACAGATCAACAGGAATTCAGTTAACTCACTGGATGTATGAATCAGTGGACTACGTTCTGTTAACTTCATGCTGGAACGGGCCAGAATGGCCCTGGCCCCCTCCTTTACTAGGAAATGACGTTGGCTCAGCCATCTTGGTTTAGTTTTGAACATATTCAACCTCTCTCTCTTTGTGAAGGTAGAATTTATCACTTGAGCACATATTGGTTTCCGGGTCACAGAGGAGAGTAGGAGAATGTAGGACCGTCGTCTTCCATCAGATGATGTCACTACTCCTCAGATCTCCTCCTAAAATGGAAGTGTCGATGACCCCCTCTGGGCATCATTATAGAAATATATCATTGTACAAATTAACCAATCGACAACCACACCATTAAACGCACTGCCGCGCAGAAACTACAGGACACACAACCAGGAGCGGATTATCCCTCCTTCCGTTTACAATGGGAAACTGTAAAAACCAGGAGCGGATTATCCCTCCTTCCGTTTACAATGGGAAACTGTAAAAACCAGGAGCGGATTATCCCTCCTTCCGTTTACAATGGGAAACTGTAAAAAAAAAAAGTAAACATTTCCAATATAATTCAAATGATGTTCCAACATCTGAACACTTTTAATTGTTTTTGAAAGCTCATGAGATATTTGATATATAGAGATATACTGCATACATATATAGTTATATAGTGCTTGAACCCAGTTCAGATCACCATTGGTTGTGAATGGCAATGGCTAGGCCCCCAAAATGCTATCCTTCTTTCTCTTCTTAGTCTCCATTTACCTTCTTTCTGACCTGGCGGGCTTCCTCCCTTGCTGGGAAATGCCTACATCGAGGTGTTTCGATGATTGATGGAGGTGAATCCTGCCTCCTAAATGCGAGGCAGATACAGACGGATTGTGTGTATAGTGGATGCCTAGCCAGCCCTCCTGTCTGCCTTCAAAGTTCTCTCTGCTGGGGGATAGAGACGCTCATTTGGCTTGACTGTTATTAATTGCGGAGTACAGAGCACCTGTCACCTTAAATGAAGTGAGGGAGTAATCTTTGTATTCTGGTTGGCTTAGAGCTGGAATCGGCTGACAGCTTGTGTTAAGGAAAAGGGAGTGAGGCAGGGTGGGCTTTGGGTAGCAGATGCTTGTGGAAGCATCAGGGACAGGAGCAGTTTCCACCCTTAGTGTATGGAAGAGCTGGTGAGTATGAAACCATATGTTTGTGCCTGTTGTGAGTCTAGTTCAAGAAGCTTCAGCTCACCCTTCACTGCGACAACCGCATTAAGAGAACCAAATGTCACACACATTTCCCGGTCCCCAAGCACTCTTCCTTACGCGTGTGTTGTGTTACACTCAGGCTCTGATCCAGGCCCACGACGGCGTGGCGGGGCAAGAGCTGGAGCCGGACTCCGAGGAGAGGTTATCTCAGTACATGGGAGAGACCGTCAAACTGGTGCGGCTGGAGAAGACCGGAGACATGCCTCTGGTGGGTTCACGCATCACACCTCTTCACTGGATTGATAAAAGAACGTTACCGTTTATTGTATTATATTAAAGGCCCCATGACTGCCCCAGGGGGCTCCAGAGCTGCTTCTATCCAGTGATGTTTGTTGTTTGGGGTACTAACACAGTAAAATAAGAATGTCAGTGCAAATGGACCATAAATACATTACAAAAGGAATATTTTGTCATGTATTTCCCAGATGTGGACTTCTTAATTTAGTGTAAATCTATGGTCGTTTGTGCCGATCAGTCGGTTGTTTGTCTGAGTGGTATGTTCTCATCCGTGTTGTTCCCAGGGTGCCACAGTTCGTAACGAGATGGACAGCGTGGTGGTCAGCCGTGTTGTGAAGGGTGGTACAGCCGAGCGAAGCGGTCTCCTGGCCGAGGGAGATGAGATCCTGGAGATCAATGGCGTGCACGTCCGCGGGAAGAATGTCAATGAGGTCCACAACCTTCTGGTGAGGAATGAGTTTACTGGTCAGCATAGTCATCTCTGTATATCAGTCATGTGTCATTGTCTAGTTTCAGGACATCACATTGATGACAATCTGGTCTTATGGGTATTATTACTCCGTAAGGGCAGAGGGTATGGTACATGATCAATATACCACGGCAAAGAACTCTTTAACATGATAAAATGGCCATATTCTACAAACCCCAGAGATTCCTATAATTATAGATGAACTTGAATCCTTGAGAATATAAGGCCAATTTCCAACTCAATTAGAAAAGTGATCGTAGTCTGAGAAGTTATCGTAGTCTCATCGGCATTTAGAGATCAGTCAGAACGTTAAACAAATATGTTGTATACAGCCCTGCCCCCAATACTGAAGAAACTCTTAAACTGGAATTTGATATTTCATGTAGTCATGTGAAAAAGTAAGTACACTCCCTGGATTATTCTACCTATCTGGACAGATTGATGCCTGAACTTAACCTCAGCCACATAAATGTAACCCAATTTAACAAATCACACCAAATTGTGTTTACCGTGAAAACATTTATGCAGTTAAAATATACAGATAGGACATTTCTTTTTGCGGAAAAATGTGTATACTCCGACCTTTAACTTCACTTAAAATGGCTAATATTAAAATCCGTTGTACAAAACCATGCAAAGATTACATTTAGTCTTGTTTGGTTTTAACGATATGGGTGTGCGGTTATGCATCATGCCAAGATCAAAAGACCTTTAGGTGAAGATGATTGACCCACTTGGGTCTGGGTAGGAATACAAAGCCCTTTCCAAACTATTAAAAGCACATTGTTCCACATTTCCAGACCGCCGGCCAGCTACGTAGGACGGGTCGTCTCGCCATAATTCACTCTGAGCTAACTGAAATAAGTCTCTAAGAACCCTTCTTGTTGTCCTCTCCTCAGAGGGACATGCACGGCATTCTGACCTTCCTCCTTATCCCCAGCTCTCAGAACAAAACACCCTCTCACAGACAGACTGTGGTAAGACACCCTGAGAATGTGTGCCTGCCCGTGTGCCTGCCCGTGTGCCTGCCCCTGTGCCTGCCCGTGTGCCTGCCCGTGTGCCTGCCCGTGTGCCTGCCCGTGTGCCTGCCCGTGTGCCTGCCCGTGTGTGTATGTTCATGAACAAGATGGAATTTTTCCATCACATCCATTTGCTAAACTCAAAGAAAGGAAGAAGTTGGTGGTAGTGGTGGTAGTGGTGGTGATGGTGGTGATGATGATGATGATATATCATTTTAAATGATGATGTCACTCGTGTCTTCAGATGCACGTGAGGTCCTACTTTAATTACGACCCGTCTGATGACCCGTACCTGCCGTGCAGGGAGCTGGGCCTGTCCTTCCAGAAGGGGGACATCCTCCACATCATCAGCCAGGATGACCCCAACTGGTGGCAGGCCTACAGGGACGGGGATGAAGACAACCAGCCCCTGGCCGGCCTGGTCCCAGGTACCCAACCCTAACCAGCCTAACCCAAACCCCAGCCGGTGTCAGGCCTACTGAGGACAGGATCCTGGCCTGCCTGGTCCCTGGTGATTGGCTTATGAAACTCCTATTGGAGAGTTATAAACTGTGCCAGTCTGTGGATGATTTATCATGCTACATCAATAGATTCATGGAAATGCTGTTTTTCCCCAAGTAAATGTTTCTTCCCCACTCCCCTTTTTTCAGGGAAAAGCTTCCAGCAGCAAAGAGTCGCACTGAGGAAAACCATTATAGACAGTAATCCCGACGGACCAGGTGAAGGGATTACACACTCTGTACAGTACACAGTCTGGCCATAACGTGTGTTAATGCACTCAACTAACACAGACAGAATTGGCAGATAATTGCTGTCATAATCTTATTCAAATGACCATTTAATCATTTTCTACTTGTCATTTTATACAGGGAAGCTGTGGTGTGCAAAGAAAAACAAGAAGCAGAGGAAGAAAACCATGTACAACGCCAACAAGAATGTTGGTATGTCTAGTTCTCAATGCTGTTTTTAGTCTGATCACAAATCAACCCTTTGACCCCTTTTGCCTTCTACTGGAGGGCAGGGTGAAGCTTAGACCTGTCAGATACTTTTTGATATCTATAGTTCTAGAAGGGTTGATTTATCTCAGTCAATGTTCCTGTGTAAATTCTAAGAATTGATAAACCTGCTAGTTCATGAGCCGTAGGCAGTGTTGTTGAGCCGGTCGTGAAGGTCGGATTAGCACAGACCCTGTCCTTCGAGAATAAAACACAAGAGCTGAATGTCCTCTTAGCAGGGAGTTAAAAAACCTTATTCTTGCTGGCACACTGGAGTCAGGACGCCTGTTTGACATGTATTCAGTAATCATGCCTGGTCAATCTACCTCCAACGTTCACCCTGAACTGAATGTTGTGGGAACTTTATATACTGATGTACACTAACATCTAAAATGATACATCGAAGTACAATATATATCATATACAAACATCAAAAACTGTGTTGTATTGTAATAAAACTGAGAATGATATTGTTTTATATTAACACAAAGATGATGACACTGGGATAACAGCCTGTTTCTAAAATAAGATATGATTGGAGAACACATTGGGAAAGATTCTAGAGCATTCCTCTGTATGGAAGACTGTGACTGCAATCTTATAGCCAGACACTAACTCAAAAACTCCACACAAAATTACAATGATGAGTTGAAATCATGGCGTACCCAACGATGCCCAGCGAGTGGTGTAAATCTCTCCACACCATCTGAGGTGGCTGGGCAGTGCTGCCCTGTCTCACGGGGCAGTAGTGACTCCTGGAGGTCACCTCCTCTAAACCTTGACCTCTCTACCTAACTTTTACCCGCCCCTCCCGTCAGACAATTATGTCGATGACATCTTGACCTATGAGGAGATGGCTCTCTACCATCAGCCCGCCAATCGCAAGCGGCCTATCGCCTTGATTGGTCCACCCAACAGCGGGCAGGAAGAGCTGCGCCAGAGGCTATTGTCCAGCGAACCGGACAGGTTTGCCCGCGCCGTGCCACGTAAGTTGAGATATGATAGGAGGGGATTGAGGGATTGAGGTGAGTCTGGGATATATGCTTTCATAATGAACTGTATGATATCCTGGATCTTTCTGTTCATTTTTTGTGTTCAGGAAGTGTAATGTATAATTTGCTAAACTGTTTATCATAATACACCAGATCAAAAAACCTTGTTGTACATCTTAATATACCCTATTCTTATTTAACATGAATTATCACTCAGACACAACTAGAAGCCCGCGGATTCATGAGAAGAACGGTAGGGAGTACCACTTTGTGAGCCTGCAGGCGTTTGAAACCGATGTGGCCTCAGGGAAGTTCCTCGAGTCTGGAGAGTACCAGAAGAACCTGTACGGTACCACCAGTGACTCTGTCCGACAGGTCATCAATGCTGGCCTGATCTGTCTGCTGTGTCTGCACACTAAGGTAAGACGAGGCATCTTCATGGATGTTTCAGAAGTCAAGCAAGTAATTCTTTGTAAAGGGTGATCAGTCCACACAACTGCTGCTTTGCCATTTGTGTACAGTACTAGTCAAAGGTTTGGACACACCAACTCCTTCAAGGGTATTGCTTTATTTTTGATATCATGCAGTAACTGAAAAGGTGTCAAACGGATACATTTGGTATGGTAGATTTCTTATTTTACTATCCTTGGTGACAGCTTTGCACACTCGGCATTCTGTCAGCCGGCAATTTCAATGTGGTTATTCTTTCATGTAATTTCAATTGGATTGCTGCATTTCAGTTTGGTTACTTTTGCCATTTTTATCCAGAGTGACTCAATGGGAAAGGTAGCCATGACTATTGTCTTGGGATATGCAAAAGAAAAATTTCAGATGTTCTTGAACTTTACATGAATATGTGGAACAGGACAAATATAACTTGTATTATACCTTTTGAGGAGCAATTCATGATTACCTTTCCAAAACATTTTTGTCCCTTTTGTGACAGTAAGAGATGAGTTGTTGTTGGTTATTAGTTCTTCTGGTTTACAATGCTGTGTCTTTCCTAACTCTTCTCTGTTTTTGCTGATGTCTTCTGTTAGTCCCTGAGGGTGCTGCGATCCTCCAACCTGAAGCCCTATGTGATTTTCATTGCTCCTCCTTCTCTGGAGCGGTTGCGCACCCTGCTGGCCAAGAATGGCAAAAACCCAAAGGTACCAGTTCTGCTTGAAAAACAAAAAGTTTTATTGATACATTCCTATCCACTTTGAATGTATTTCATTGATATCTCATAATATCAGATTGATAAGATATACATGTGGAATTCCATTGCTTGGCACAATGCTAAATGCTGTTCAGTTTCGCTGACATTTTGCGCTATGGTCCAATTCATGTTTAAGTCATTCCTGACTAATGCAACATTTACCATGAAAACAGTCATCACAAAATGCAGGAATACTGCTTTGACATTTCAATAGCGCTGTACTTCTGTGGTAAGGGCTGAATCTGCTTTCTAGGGGTTGTCTCTGTACAGTCTCCTAACCCTCCCCTTCGTATAGACAATTCTGCTCCCTTTCCTTACGTACTTTACTCACTTGCATCTAGCTAGAGGAGCTGAAGGAAGTGATCGAAAAGGCCAGGGAGATGGAGCAGGCCTACGGCCACCTGTTCGACGCAGCCATCGTTAACAGTGAGCCAGACGCAGCCTTCCACGAGTTGCTGCGGCTCATTGACAAGCTGGACACAGAGCCCCAGTGGGTGCCCTCCTCCTGGCTGTGCTAGGGGCCGGAAGTCAGGCGTGAGATATCATCTCATAGGTCGACTCAGAGGAGGCACGGGAAGAGGGGTGTGGCCTGGGTCATGTTCGCCAGGCACCGTATGGATGACATTAATTAAAACAGGAAGGGACTACCTGGACCACGGTTCTCATTTTCCTAATAAACCTGCCCCATAACACAGCTTTGGCAGCATGACCCTTAAAGCAAGGATGGAGGGTGATCCATCCTTAGAACATTGCAGAGCCTCACTGACAAAACAAAGATGGCTCATGCCTTCTCTGCCAGAAATGGTACTTTAAACTGTAAAGCCTTCTTATGGAAGGTCCACTTGACATTGTTTGCTGGGATGGACACTTTCTTATATAAGATGTTTGGTCTGTGTTTGTTTTTGTGAGATGTTCTTTGGGGTATTGTTGACACCATTCCAGGTCCCTGTAGCTTATGCAAAGCCATTTATCTAAAACTGTAGAAAACATTTTTATTTCATTCTACTCTAAATAGTTATTTATTATTGTAAATATGCATTTTTAGAAGAGATGGTAAACAAGTATGATTTACCAGTACCTCAGACTTCAATGTAACGTATGAGAAATGAGTGTGCATGTTTGGTATACAGTGCACGGGAACTGTTTAAATTGAGAAAATATTGCTGATTTGGAACTACAATATATAACTGACTGCTAAAATTCAAACCTGAAGAGAAAGTTGTATTATATTGTAAAATGGAAAGGTACTTGTCAACAATAGAATTATTGTGTTACGTTGCTGTATTTGCACTTCTGCAGTAAAGATTACTTCAGTATTTTTTCATGTATCTAGTTGTTTGCCCACAGACATGAACAGTATAACAAACTAGAGGTTAGTGTGATTTCATCAGGCAAACTTTTTTTCTTTGAACAAACCATCATTTCAGAAGGAGTCTTCAATAAAAATGAACATTGGTGATGAATGTTTTCATAATGGTGAAAGTTATGGTTACAATAATACTGCTGTCTTTTCAAATGTATTATTTTACAATATGCTGTTCACACTGTGTATGAGGGTATGTATAGTCACCAAAACATTTGTTTAAATCAGTTATATTGCATTTGACATTTAGCACTTTAATGCAAAATGGCTACCCTTTAACACTGGTGTGTGCCATTTGTTGAATTGTTTAAAAGCATCCTCAGGCAGCCATTTCTTTAAATTTTTCCAGCACATTTCTTAGCAGACAATGGCCACATTGACAAATTGTGGAAAACATTTTTACACAAATGCTTATTTGATACAGGAATACAGGCACAAAGCAACAGTTGGGGAATACTTTATTTGGATGAAGTGTTCTGACAAAGTTGGGGTGGGTTATTAGGTTTGAGCTTTGAAACATGGAGATCTTATATATATATTACATCTTCTGATAGGGTCTATACAGTAGCAATAGAATGTTGTCTTCTATGGTCAATACAACCCCAATGATATGGGGAAACCACAGCCTCCAGAACAGTCAGACTTTGGCGTGGAAAAACTCTGCCCTGTTATACATGCACAAAATGACTGAATGCATTGACTTTGTTCTGATTGAACTGTAAACAATGCAAGGAATCCTCACTTGATCAGATGGAATGCTACACACCGTTCAAACCGCAAGGTTCAGTTACATGTAAACCATGTAACTGAACCCTACACAATCTACAGTATATATTTCCTTGAAGTACTTCAAAGATACATTTCTCAAATTTAACCAAGCCATCTGATGGGATTGCAGTACCATATGTACATCTGGACACATTTCCAATACTGAAATTCACATAACGAAACATCACGGATGTGTACACACAAAAACAGCACATTTTTCTTTTCGTCCAAGAATGGAGACATCAACCTGGCCTCTGAGGCACAGAATAAATAGCATGTGGGTGATTGAGTAGACTCGGTCAACCCAGGTAAAGCGTGTGACAGGTAGGATGAGGTGAAACCGTCACTCAAACAGGAGGTCCTCATCGGTTTCCTCCATGAGCATGTTTGACGGCTCGGCGATGGGGCCCAGCATGGCCAAACGGGCGGCAATCTCCTTCTCTGTCCTCTCCCTCATCTGCTTTTTCTTCTCCTGGATCTTTTTCAGCCTGGCGAGGTAGCACACATCGTACAGGATTACAGAGTGTGAGGGACAAACGGAAACTGAGAAGGGAGCTGAAGAGGGGATGGGGGGTGTAACTGACCTGTAGAACTCCTCTCGTTCTCTCTCATCCAGCTCCGTTATGATGTAGCTTAGGGTGCGCTCTATGCGCGGGATGATCACTGGGGACAAACAACAACATATCACTTCACACTCTTCCTAGCATCTCCAATGACATCTCTTCCTAGCATCTTATTGTTGGTCATCCTAACACCTCATTGCTGATATAAAGTGCAATTTCTGGCATTTGGTCTAAGGGCTGACTCACCATGCTCGATGGCATTCACACGGCGATTGGTGATCTTTATGGCCTGATCCAGTGTAACGAAGGAAGTCTGCCGATCAAACGGAGACAATGAGACTGTTGTTCAATCACACATACTAAGCATTTTTGCCACATTTATCTCCCAGGTCATGCACTTTTTTTATGTGCAAAAAGACAACACCTAGGTGACCAAGAGCGCCCCTCACCTGTAAAGAGGCCAGCTCCACTAGCAGTTCCACGGCTTTAGCGTAGTTCCTCTTCAGCCTGGACACTTGCTCTCCTCCCCTGGCCAGACCTGTTAGCTCATAACCTTAAAAGGCAAGAATGGAGAGTAGCAAAGCATACATTGACAGATAATTATTCAACAGAAGGGCATAAAGGAGATGAAGCCTTCCCTACAGTTGCTCATGACTGTAGCCCAACCAATGCTGAAGAAAATGTAATCATATAATATATGCTATTTTGCTCACAACTTTATCCAATGTGACTTAATCATGAGTACATATTGTTATCAGAGAATCAAACTCATATTACGGCTGTAAAGCAGCAATACAGGAGCAAAGACTTAGAGTAAGATATATGTTCATATTAGGTCACCTCTCCCTGTAATCTGAAAAATTCTAAAATAACCAAATTCCTGTTAACTACAATTAGGTAAATTCCAATAATAACTTTCCCAGTTCAATTGTTCAAATAAAATCTGGCCTTGTTATACTTTTTCTTAAACCATTTTTATCATATTAAGTTTATGAATTCCCTCAGCTGGGAATTATACAATTCCAATTCAATTATATTCCCAAGATTAAATGTATTTACAATTTAAATACAATTCCATATTCCAACTTAAATGATCTGAGAAATGTAAATTGAATTCAGTTCATGTGTGAATTCGGGAATTTGACATTTCAAATTGAAGGTCCTCAACCCTGCAGGATCAAAAGTGTGCATGACTTACTGTCCCCTCCTTCCTGGTAGTGCTCAAACACAGGTAGAGTGACACCTGTTGGGGGGAGGAGAACCACACGGGTAAACATTCAGAAGAGACATGATGATATTGCTTTCAAAAGATACTGAGAAGTCAAAATATGCTGACCCGCAACATTGTCCTTCTTAGCCCGAACCTTAACCTGGGCTTTGTTCACATTTTGGATGACAGTGGTGCTGTGCAAAACATGGAAAATGAACATGGCCAAAACATTAATATCAGGAAAAAACATCAAACCTCAAATGGTTTATGATGAGGCCCATTTGCTCACCTGAAGTCGCCAGCAGCAAATTTTGCCTCAGCTAAAGAGAAGGCTGCCTCCCTCATCACTTCACCCATCAAGGTTTTTGTCTGTAAACCGGAAAAGAACCAATGTAACATGCCCTGATGATATTACAATGTGTGATACAAAGGAAATGATGACACATTATTCAGATAAAAATAAAATGTTGCAAACATGGAAACAGAACGACTAGGATATACCATATATTCCCATTCCCACGAATGGTCTGCTGTGTGGGTGGGGGTGTGAACCCTCTTGAATTACCTCAATAATTTTGCGTAGGATTTGACGGAAACGCATGGAGAGGGCATCAGCCTTCTTCTTCAATAGGTTTCTCCCCGTCTGGGCCCCCTTCAGACGGGCCTTCATGATGGTCTGGGCCCTTCACAGACAAGGCATGTGAGAGGACTTTCAATAAACATGAATGGACAATCAATTACTTTGAAATATATTGGTAATGGTGCTTTTATGCAGTTTTGCCACAATTACAAAAGACCTGCTAATCATAGTGATGTTCAAAAGAAATTAACATAGTAAGTAGTTTGACATGCCATACTCAGTGTAAAGAATTAGAAATCCAGTACGCTTGTGCCATATACTGTGACTAAATAAGATCTCACTGGAAATTATGGACGTTCATCACATGACAAAATGCCAGTACATATTAGTTAGTTTCCTCTTTTACATGTTCATTGTGAAATCAGTATGAAAATGATTGACAATGCATACCTTCTACGAATGCTATGGATTTGTATGGTGATCAATCATTAATAAAAATAATAATATTCTATTTTAGTCCCAATTTGCAAGTAAAATATTATGTTATATCCTTAATTAGTAATGTATCAATTGACCCAACTAAACTGCTACTGTAGACGTACACATCCTTGGGGGAATAATAAGTATCTAGATTACTGATACTACCTACAGTAGGTATACCACTATCTAATGAATGTCAAATTGTGCTAACTAGCAAGCGTGCTAACTTCACCTAGTCTATTTAGCTAACACAATACTTACATTCTTGAAGGGAATATGTCGATCCTCTCTTTTCCTGACATCGTGTCCTGCTTTGTTTGGAAACAGGGTTGTTTACGTATAATCCGTATAAACTACGTTTAGATGAGGAGCCAACTAGAAATTGAAATGTCACACTTATTATTGTATTCGGATAATCTTTTTGTAACCGATGTTGTAATCTTCATAACATCTAGCGCGATCGAGCTAGCTACAACGAAACAGTCAGCTGGCTAGTAGTCATGTGATTGTATTGTCAACCGCTGTTGCATCCTGGTTGGGGTCTTCCTAAAAACACTGCATTTCATCCAAGGAACCGTGTTATCGATGTGTTACCATAGAGAAAGAGGAAAGATAAAACGAACGACACTTTTGGTGAACCGAATCGCATCCATGAATGGAAAAGTTCCTCTTCTTAATTTTCTTCATATATAAGTGCAAACAGCGGTTATTTGCAAATGATCTACAAGCGTATTTCCTAAAGATTTTACATTTGAGATTCTCACCCTTTTCATAGTTTATGTACTGTTTTGAATCATTCAAAATGAAGAGCCTTTAGTGAGCCAAATGAGCCGGCTCACCAAAAAGTCTTGCGAATGCTCATCGCTACGATGTAACCAGAATAAGCCACCCCCATTAGGTTTCAACTCGGGCGAAATGGCATGTTTTTAGGGGGACCTATTGCAGTTGCGCGTGAAAACAGCGGCGCTTTCTCTTCCGGGTCGAAATACTTGCACACCGATGAAGTTTTAGCAATCGGGCCCAATTGGCTACGTATTTACATGAAAACGTGAATGTTTATAACACAACAAAGGACTTTAAACAATATTATTTTGTAACCCTACGATACAGGTAAAACCGTCTCGCAAATACAACAGCTGTTGCCAGGGATCCAAAATACGTGAATTGTCAAGCTAGCAGCAATTGCCAGGTGATGCTAACGTTAGCTAGCTAGGGAGGCATGTGCCGCATGTGTAACTAATGTGTTAGCTGGGTGGCTACCTCGCTAAAATATCAGTTTTGTGTGTTGATCAATATAGGTGCGTTGACATCTAAGTAATTGTCATCGCACTCACAACGTGGCTACACGTGTTTTCATTGAACTGTAAGTTGCATCATCAACTAACCGTTAGATAGCCATCTGACATGATGATAATGACGTTGAGTCCACTACGGTTAAAAGAATACGTGACTAGATGACTGACATTTGCTTGAGAAAGAATCAAGCATCACCTCATTACACCGGCCTGTACAAAGTACCCCCTCCACTTTATTATTTTCCATAACGTAACGAGTAATGAATTAAAGGAAAAAATTAACCTAACCGTATATATTCAGTAGGTGGGCCAAATTACGCGTATACCTAACAGCTCCAATCTTTCATCGTCCTAAACTGTGTGTAGTATGAGATGGGACAGTTGTTCAACAAGGAAATCTTCCAGTTCAGTGAGGGATGAAGGAGGTGGAAATCCACTTGGAAGATGTTTGATGTCATTCTGGTGATCAGAAACAGCTTTTGAATTCATTTATCAGTGTGTTTCGGGGCATTATCAGCCGGAAACATTGAAACAATTGTGTTTGCTACATAGGATGCACCTGGTCCTGTAAAGTGGCTTTATATTCGTTGTCTGTTATAAAACCTTGCAAGGCAGTAGACTCAATGCATGCCATGAGATGGCTGCCCCTCCCAAACCACTTGGGAGCCGACATTGTGGTCTGAAGGTGTCCTTTGGCTTTCTACTTAAACCCATCCTGAAGTTGTAAATTGGGTGAAAGACACATCAGATAATGTAATTCATTTTTTCCGCTTCTCAGTGTCCAGGCTTTGTGATCCTTACTCCAAGTCCTGGCTCTTGTGTATGGCCTTGGAAACAAGTAGTTTCCGATTGACAGACTTGACATAACTTCTAGCTTTGTGATGCTCACAACATAAAGTTTTTGTTTTGTTTTTGACTGGGTCACAGAGGTGTTGATTCAAGTCTGTGGTAATTGTTTAAACTGGGCTTTTGAGGCATTGTATAACTATGCTGTCAGTCTTGTCCATCTCCCTATTTGTCAGCTTCGACTTGCCACCTTTGTTGCAATTTATGTTTGCAGCATTTTGTGTTTGTGATTTGTTACTTTAAAGCTATAGTTATTTTCCATGTGTTATCTCCATTAATTTGTATCATGCAAATCTAAAGTATTCTATGCATTGTCCTGGGTAATACCTGATGTGACTGTTGGACTGAATTTACAATGTAATTACCATTGCCCTCTTTTCAACTTCATTGTCTCTCATTCAGTTTTTTATCAAAGCCTTGTCATCAATGTATTTGTATATCTCAACAGATTTAAATGTCTATCATATTGTCCTATTTTCTCCCTCCCAGTGATGCCGAACCTTAGCTGTAGGTTCTACCAGCACCGGTTCCCTGAGGTGGACGATGTAGTTATGGTGAACGTGCGCTCCATCGCAGAGATGGGCGCCTATGTCAGCTTGCTCGAGTACAACAACATTGAGGGAATGATCCTGCTGAGCGAGTTGTCACGTCGACGTATCCGCTCAATCAACAAGCTCATTAGGATCGGACGCAATGAGTGTGTGGTGGTCATCAGAGTGGACAAAGAGAAGGGTGAGGCGGTTTGAGGGTGCCCACTCAATGAAAAATGGGGTGTGTGTGTGTGTGTGTGTGTGTGTGTGTGTGTGTGTGTGTCCAGTCAATAATTTGTCTTGTAGTTTACAGGTGAAACTTGTGGGGAACAAAAACATTTTTGCCCCCATGAAGAAAGTTCTTTCAAGTTGAGGCTGAAAATTACAACTGAGGATAGGGGTTGGGGAGAACAGGATTTTGAATGGGAAAGACTATTACAAAAATAGGAAAAACATACTGTGTTTCTTTTGTGTACACACATTGTTTTTTTTAAACTAAAAAAAGTTATCTGAAATGTAGCACATGTTTCTCATGTCAACTCTCTGCAGGGTACATTGATTTATCAAAGAGAAGAGTTTCGCCAGAGGAAGCTATCAAATGTGAAGACAAATTCACCAAATCCAAAACCGTAAGTCAGGTTCACCATCAACACTCAGCCACGTGCCGGAGGATGCTGTAATATACAAAACTCTATTTATCATTCCATTCCACCGATGTCATGAAGTCTTAGGCATTTGTGTAGCCCGGTCCTGGGTCTGTTTTGGCCGGGCAGCTTGCTGCTAGCGTCGCCAGGCGGCAACGACAGACCGTAGGACTCGGCGAGGAAGCACAAACGAGGCCGTATTCACCAAGCATCTCAGACTAGGAGCGCTGGTCGAGGATCAGTTTTGCCTTCTGGATAAGTGTGTTCGCTCCCACGGACAGCAGGCACCTGATACTAGGTCAGCACTCGTACCCCGTGATGCTTGACGAATGTGATATCGAGTTGAAATGTCTTATGGTGTGGCGTGGCAGGTGTACAGTATCCTTCGACACGTGGCTGAGGTGCTGGAGTACACTAAGGACGAGCAGCTGGAGAGTCTGTTCACACGCACCGCCTGGGTGTTTGACGAGAAGTACAAGCGCCCAGGATATGGCGCCTACGATGTCTTCAAACAGGCTGTGTCGTAAGTATCCCAGCTCTTCCTAGCCCGTTTCGCGTGTGACTTAGTCAAACAAAGCAAAAGCTGTTCGGGACTGGCTTGGTTGGGGATTGACTGTGGTGGCTGGAGTCATGCTGGAGCATGCAATGAGAGAAGGAACTGGTCTATGCCAGCCGAGTGTAACTTGGAACAGCCCTAAAGTGTGAGCTTTAGGCAATGCACAGTGAGAATGTGAGATCTGTCAGTCTTACTAACACATTTAAGCAAATAAAGAAGTTTGTAGAATAGTGTTTGCATTAATCCACTCATTATTTAGTCAGCTGTCCTCCAGCGTTTGCCTTTTTGGTTGCGTTCACACTATGCTTCATTTTGTTTGGGAACAAAATTCCCCTCCAAGGAAATGTATATTTAAACCTAAACGTTTTCGTAAAGATGCACTTTCAAGATTTAACAATTACAATCGGTAATAAAAGAACGTAGCTGTTTTCAGACATTATTTGTGTCAACCAATAATATAGGTATCATAGTTTCTATACACACGACTGACAGGGGCAGTATTGCTGGAAATGTATTACCAGATATTTTTAATTGTTGTTTCACAGGTGGAATAATGTCAGTGTTTGCTTGGTTTTATTGTAGCTGGGAAACTGCCTTGTCAGTTTCTTGTGAAATTTGTGGGTGGAACACTTTGTATATAGCCTCATTTCAATTGGCAGTTGGGCAAACTAAGCTTGCATTGGCTGCGGCTATCAACCTGTTGCAGACAGCTGATTTTTATTAATGCCATCATTAGCCAATTCTATAACCTCAAAGAAGGGGTCTTGTTGAGCGACACTAGCAACACATAAGGTTAGATGCTTTAAATGCTACAAAAAATGTTTTTAATGTATTGCAAAAACATCCTCTCTGTATACCAGTCCCCCTTGCTTGTCTACTTTATTTTCTTAACATTATTTTTCAATAACTGAACATTATTCTGTAATAATGAACTAAGTTCTCCCCCTCAATAAACCGTTCTCTTAAACTGTTAGTGGATATTTGGTATTTCATACAATACAGGCACCGCGGCACAGAATAGTTTTTTCTGCAAAAAGTATCCCTTGTATGTTACAGGGGGAATATAGTGTGATTGGATTCATAAAATAAACCCTGTCCAAATCTAATGAGCACCAGCAAATTAACAACAATAATATAAAAATATGCTTTGTTAGATATGTTCTCTACGCTAAATTACTTAAGCTCTAACCAGTTTAAAATGTGCTCCAATTTATGTAAAGTATTATTTAAATAGTTATTCTGTTTCGTTTTGATTTATCCCACATTGTTTTTCCAATATGCAAATCTGTAAAAAAAAAAAAAAAAAAAATTAAAAAAAAGAATGGGATCATACATATTACTAAAGTCCACGGTGAATCATATTGCGTTTCACTGCAGACTTTTATTGTGAAGGCAAATACAAAAGCCGGATGTCATGGTTGCAGACTAATCTTTAACGTTGACTGCTTTTGCACTGTAGGGTGCGGAACGTTGTTGCTCCGCTGTGATGCTTTTGCCATAGTCAACTGTGCTCAGCTTGGTAAAAAACAGTTGTATTTTATAAAAATAGTGTTTTTCTATGGCGGTGCATTACAATTTAGAAGCAGCGGAGCGCAGCTGTGATTACAATAATCGCTGGAGTTTATTCTCCACCCTCCCTGCATTTCCCAGAAAACCCACTGTCTTGCAGCCAAGCAGACAATTTGTAAACATTCTCTGGAAACAAGCGTTATGTACTGTCTATGCAATGTTTTCCAATCTTACTTGTCAAAATCCCAGCTGTCTGCCTGTTCGACCTGTATGACATGAATATGCTTTATGGTTGCTGTGGTAGTAACCCACGTTGTGCCATATGAATGTGATAACACTGACCAAAACAAAATTGGTGAATTACCCTAGAAAACAGCTAGCTGGAATGTTTGTTTGGGAAACTGATTTTGTGGAGTAGCCTAGTATAGAGGTTGATATAGGCTGACCAGACTGTCCCGGTTTGCCCAGGACTGTCCCGGTTTGCCCAGGACTGTCCCGGTTTGCCCAGGACTGTCCCGGTTTGCCCAGGACTGTCCCGGTTTGCCCAGGACTGTCCCGGTTTGCCCAGGACTGTAATAATAACAGTACTGTAATGTTTCCACATACGACTCACGTCAAAGCTCAAAGTGGCCGCTCCACCAAACACAAGCATGCATGATGACCAACACGCGTGCATAAGCGCATACATTTCCATGCGCATTAACATGCGGTTACACAAGGGTCCTGGGTCTGAAAATGTGGTCACCCTATATTGATCGATGTTTTTACAAACATGTCTTGTTTATTGCTTTGCAAGCCAGTAAATGAGTTTCAACTAGCTTTTCAGTTAATGGTAATGTTTCACATCCCCTTTTGATTCTAAAGTAGTTAATGTGGTCCACACAAAGCTTTGTATTTTCCCAATGACAAAAAGGTGTTTTGGCCCTCAAGCACTACAGTTGAGAAGCCCTGCAGCAGTAGCCCCTTCGGCCTTCTGTGTGATATGGTTATCACTGCAGGTTGACACATTTAAAATAATTGCTCTAACCTTGACTCCTGCACCGTTTCCTCAATACTCATGCCTGGACAGATGATTGGCCTGTTTGTATTTTCCCCCAGTACTCAGTTATCCTGTTTGTCATTAGCAAATATTAAGTAGCAATAAATTCAGAAAAACAAAAGCAGGCTTTTTAAAATTCTATTTCAGGTTCTGGGTAATCGGGTACCACCCAGGGGATTATTCACTGTAGGGATTATTATATGGTTTAAATATTATACATATTTTTTTTATTCAGTTTTTGATGGTACCATACCACTGATCTCTCTCTGCCCAGCCACATTCCTTTGTCACAAATGAAGAAGCAAATCTAAGGGGAAGCAATGTATGCTTATAGTGTTACTATTCTCCTAGAGACCCTGCCATTCTGGATGGACTGGACTTGACTGAGGAGGAGAGGGCTGTGCTCATTGACAACATCAACAGGCGACTTACTCCACAGGCTGTCAAAATCCGAGCAGGTCAGAGACCACAGCACATTTGACTTTCACAGTGCATTCAAGATTAATACAGTTGTTAAGGAGGATCTGTTGGGGTCTGTGTACAAATATGTATATAGAGTTTTAGTTTAGAGATGGTTATAGCGGGACATGCTGGAAAGTGTTCCAACCAAAGCGGCATTGGTTATTCGTTGACCGAGGAGACCTGCTGAGGTTAATATTTCCATATTGGATGTGTGTAATTGAATGAATGAATGGATGGAGAAAAAAGGTGTCATTTTTATGACAATTGAACTTCAAGGTTGGAATTGGTTGGGTTTCAACTATTTCAGCAGTACATTTTGACAATTTTCCTTGCAGACATTGAGGTGGCATGCTATGGATATGAAGGCATTGACGCTGTTAAAGATGCCCTGAGAGCAGGGCTTAGCTGCTCGACAGAGGCCATGCCCATCAAGGTAGGTTTTGTTTCGACAGTATTTTACTCGTTGTATATTTGTGGTAGAACCCAGCTTTCTTTGCAATGTTACATGACTGCTTAAGTGTGAGATATGAGCTATTAAGCATTTATACATTTATATACTGTTTAATCCAGAGCAACAGTCAGAGCAACCTTTCTGGGTGATGAGTTACTGGTCGGATTCTTATGCATAACTACTCATCTGCCACCAATGTTCTACTCCTAGATAAATCTGATAGCACCGCCACGCTATGTCATGACCACAACCACTCTGGAGCGCACCGAGGGCCTTTCGGTCCTCAACCAGGCCATGGCAGCTATCAAGGAGAGGATCGAGGAGAAGAGGGGCGTCTTCAACATCCAGATGGAGGTGAGACTGACGTTCTAGATAGGAAATTGTAAATGGTTGGTCTCAGTTTGACTATATTGTTAGAGTTGGGCTGTCTCTGTGGCCTGTGCTGCAAATTAGTTGCGTGTCTTCTGTGTCATCTTCAATTGAATGTGCTGATGTGAAGCTGCTAGCCTGTATTATGTAATCTGCTAAATGACAATGTGGTATGTTCTTCTCATGCCACGTTAGGCTAAGGTGGTAACAGACACGGACGAGACAGAGCTGGCACGTCAGCTGGAGAGGCTAGAGCGGGAGAACGCAGAGGTGGATGGAGATGATGAGGATGGAGAGATGGAGGCTAAAGCTGAGGACTAGTCAGTCTGCTCTGAAAGCAGCACCACCATTGGGGAGAAAAGGATGGACAGACATGGCCAAAGTCACAGTCCAAAAAATGTGTAACTCAACTCTCATTACATAAATAGGTTATTACTGGCCACAGTCCTTAATGGTCAATTCAGGGGTTTTCGCAGAACATGGACAAACACATTACTATTCTTTCAACCTTAAAAATGAAGAGAATATGTTTAAATGCAATCAGCAAGGCATGATATACCAGTAAGTAACTATTTTGCAAGTGGCACCGATTTGTATTGATTATTCCCATATATGCAGAATACTGTTTACAAGCAGTGGCCTTTTACGTTCTACTGGCAAAAGAGCTCTAGTGTCTTCAGTTTCAGTTACCATGGCAATTTCCTCTTGCTAGTCACAGAAGGTGATACAAGGGAAGCAGCGTAGGTTCAAAACCGCAATGTATCATGGGTATAATGTGACTGGCTGTCTGATCTACAAATGAGTGTATTTATAATCTAAGCTGATTTGTAGATCAGCCAGCCTTTGCCTGTAGTCACTGATCCTCTTTAACAGGGCCAATGACTGCAGACTGACTCATTATTTGTAGATCAGGCTTAATTTACCCATGATACATTTCAGTTTTGATTCTCATTAAACACAGCCACAGGGTTTTCTGTGTCTGAAACTGTTTTGGGTGACCTCTGTGCCATCTCTCTTCCAGTTGTATGGATTTTTACTGGCAGGATTTTGCTTGTATAGCTCACATAATATCAATAAAGTTCTGGAAGTTTTGATCTCAACAGTTTTATTATTGGTAAGTGTGCGGAGGTGGGTATGAAGTGCAGCTGTGTGTGTGTGTGGTAGGGAGTCACATAGTATATACCTTTGGTCATGTCATAAGGGATTGTACCATATCTCCCTGGCACACAGGTATGTTCTTCCACCAGCATATTAGTTAACTCTAAAGGCTTCCTTACCAAAGACATTTCCTTATTGACAAAACGAAGCCCCCAATTATAAAATCATCTTTATTCAAAACAAATGTCAACTGGTAAAAAAACAAAATGGAGATGTATCCTTTTAGCATGTTTTCCCAAATGAATTTTTCCTATGAAGTGGTTTCTTGTATTTTTACCCTCTTACAGCAAAGATAGACCGACCAACCGAATACAAATTCAGTAAATGGTAAACAGCTGAAATAACAGAACTAAGAAGAAGTATTGTTTGTAATACAGAAACAAAGCTACTCAATTTAAAGGTCTACCCTGCGCATAAATACATTTCACTCAGCAGTTGGCAGTAGAACTACAAATATTTTTAGATGGTTTAGAAGTTGTGGATGGTTCTAAGTCACAAAATTATAAACAGACCAGTAAGATACGTTCAATGGAAAGTTTATGGCTTGGAAGCCATGTTTGCTATATTGTTAACCCCTTCTCTGGCACCATTTTTCCTCAGCAAATCAAAGTTGAAACCCAGAGATTGTAGTCAGGATGTTGCCAAAGTGGTTGCTTTCGTCAATAAGTCGTTCGTCCAAGTCATTTACCCACACCCATAGGCTATGGACCAATACAGTGAGCAGCCGCAGTGGACGAGACATTTACCAGAGTCAATTGGTAGAATGACAAAACGTGAGCGCAATATTGTCTGTAAGAGAAAGCCGTTGTTAGGGGGAGATCATTCTTTGATTTTATGCTGCTCAAATGGAGAAGTCTTTTTGGTGGGTGATACATTTCACATAACTAATAGAAAAGGTTGGATGTTGGTTCCTTCATAGTGCTTTCTTGAGGTTCTTATTTCACCAGCCCAATCTTCTTGGCTTCCGTTTCATAAATCAGCAACCTCCACATCTTCACAATGAAGACCTCTGCTTCTTCATCCAGAACCTTAGCGATATAGAGATCATCAATAACACATTTTTCAATAACATATTTTTCTTTCAATTGTTGTCAGAAGAACAGAATACTTTAAATGTAATGACCATCAAAATCCAATCAAATACAGTGAATACACGGATTAAACTGAGCCGATGATTCTGAGATTGTCAGCAGTATCTTATTTTGGAAACTCACCATGGCAACATCATCCAAGATGCCTTGTGGGGTACCATGAGCCATCACCTGGGGAAGTAAATGTCAAAATATTAGGAAACCCACAATGAAACAAATGTCACCCAGCTCAAGTAGACTGCATCACCGCCCCACTTGCACACCTTCGAGCAGACAAAATCAACCAGTGTAGCTTCCTCTTCTCCAATGTATTCAATGATCTTCTTATTGATCCAGGGACGTATGCGTCGATCCATGAGTGTCTGGGAAAGACAGACACACATATCTTAGTCCCTGCACCAGAGACCATTTGAACAAGTATACCAGTATTGTAGGAAAACCAGACTACAGCATTTAGCAGATGAATAATCAAACCAGCAACATAATTAACGCCTACATTTCCCTCGCTCTCCAACCATTATTTACTGCCATCTTGCCAACACCGGAATCAGTTGTCAAGACAGTGCTAACAGTCTGGAAAACTAGGCACGGACACATGGCCCATCCAACTGATCCTCACCGAGTCCACGGCGGACCAATCCAACGGGTAGGAGAAGAGCTCCGTCTTGCCCGTGGGGATCTTCTCAATCAGGCTCTTGATGTGCTTGCGCTTCTCTTCGGTGTTAGCTCCCTTGATGGCAGCCAGTCCCGAGGCCCCGTCCACTACGCTCTGGAGGTTCTTGTCGTCGTCGCCGTAGTCCAGCGGCACCAGCTTGCGCTTCCGCGGCGCCTCGTCTGCCTCCTCGTCGTCAAATTTGTTGAAGACGCTGTCCACGGTAAGTTTCTTCCGTTTCATGGCCACGTTTGGCTGGCTGGGGCTGCTAGTGGCTCCTGAAGAAAGATTTGGGCATTTTATTTTGTGAAGAACGGCTTGTCTGAAACCGGACAGTCAAATTGAATACATAAGTAAACACTGACAGTTTTCTAAAATGCTAGTTTGTCAGGAAGCCTGTGGTACAGATGCAGCTACATTCAATCTAAAAGACAGTAATGTGATGCAGCAGTCTTGGTTCCAATCTTTCTAATACAAGATGCATCAAGGTGATTTTGGATTCAACAACTAATCAACAAAACTGGTAACGTCCATTATGAAAAACAGTTGCCACCGAACATCATTATTAAGACATGTTGCAGGCTGTGACAGTGAAAGTACAACTTCTGCATTTTACATTAGAGTTAAAAACCAGAAAAGGAACCAGTGAATTGAAGTGACAGATGAAGTGAATAACACTGATCATCTCGTTATCATGGCACCGGTCAGTGGGGGGGTTATATTAGGCAGCACAAGAACATTCTGTCCTCAAAGTTGATCATGTGTTAGAAGCAGGAAAAATGGGCCGGCACTCAAGAGTCTGAGCATCTTTGACAAAGGCCAAATTGTGATGGCTAGATGACAATCTTTAAAACTGCAGCCCTTGTGGGGTGTTCCCGGTATGCAGTGGTCAGTACCTATCAAGTGGTCCAAGTAAGAAAAAGCAGTGAACCGGCAAAAGGGTCATGGGTGGCCAAGGCTCATTGATACACGTGGGGAGCGAAGGCTGGTCAGTTTGGTATGATCCAACAGATGAGCTACTGTAGCTCATATTGCTGAAAAAGTCCATGCTAGTACTCATTGAAAAGACACAGTGCATCGTAGTTTGTTGCTTATGGAGCTGCATAGACGCAGACCAGTCAGGGTGCCCATGCTGACCCCTGTCCACTGCCAAAAGCACCTACAATGAGCACATGAGCATCAGAACTGGACCACGGAGGAATGGAAGAAGGTGGCCTGGTCTGATGAATCACGTTGAAATTGTGTACTTGAAATTGTCGTAAGGAATTAAGCAATTGCTAGCGAGACTGAAGATGGCCTTTACACTGCCAAAGCCATTTCATTCCATGGCACAACAGTTGTTTTTCATTCATAAATGACATTGATACAATAACCATCAATATAGGGGACGATAATAGACGTTTTCATCAAGTGAAAACAGATTAGTGGAAATCCCACTTCTACTGCGCAAGTGTGTTGTGATCTACTGTATATTAAGCTAGCCCAAAATGCATGCACAGATGCGTCCTTAAAAATCCCCCAGAAAATAGTTTCAATAAAACCAGAAACTGTTTATCTTAACTATATAACATAGCTACCGAAGCTTGAAGCCAGCGAGATTTTTGTCTATCATGAACAAATCCTAATCCATACTTTGTTCTGTTGGAGGCACGGATCAAACACTGGTCGCCCGCATGGAAGTCTGCATCTCTTACCGCTACCCAATTTAACAAGGGGTAGTCAGTCACTCATTCAGTAAGAGACATTTGCTCTTCTTGGCCTCTGTTGTCAGTTTGTTTTAACTTTGTGTGACGAGTTGTGTGTAAAGGCAGGTTTTGGTTCATCTTAAATGCATGGTTGAGCTGTGACATTAACCTAACGTTAGCACAACAAAACCACTGGTCTACTTGTGCACGTGCAATTTGTTTATAGTTAAGCAGTGTCCAATACAAAAGGAGTACTGTTACTGAGGGATCAGTCCAGGAGTGTCAGAGTTCCAAAATTCTAGTTCTCTCTGCAATAGAAATGTATAGGAAAGCCCCCCCCCCCCAGTCCATCCATACATTTCAACCATAATGTTGTCTGTACTTCAGTACAGATTGATACCAATGTAGAACTTATATCTCAAGGGCCCAATTTTTCTAAATGTAACCTACCTGGATTGGATTAAATGCATAGAAATAGAATTAATATAATCACTCATTTGTACAGTCTTTCCAATTCTATTACATTCTAATATATTTAATCTAGGCTTCATAGTTTTTTAACCAATTGTCCATTTTAGGACCAAGTTTTACTGAAACCTCAAATAATTTCATATATTTTTTGCATTAATTCACTTATTAAAATCTAATTTGCTACATTCCTAAACTGTAATTTAATATTGCTTCTAAATAGCCATGTAATAAATCTAGTAAATGTAATAACAGTAATGTTAAATGGTTACCAGCACATCACCTCAATGACCTACTAGACTTTTTAATGCTGCTATTTAACGATGAGACAATTCACACCAAGCTGACAATCCTCTGCTCAACCGAACCCCTCCCAATACTTAGTATGCATGCTTATTCACTCAGTGTTATCAGTGGAGAGGAGCAGGCACTGGGAACCAGAGACGTGACATTAACAACAAGTGCTTATATCCAAATTGTTACAGAAAACATGCCAGACTAAAGCCTTGGGTTTTGAACTGGCAAGTTATTTATTTATTGCATAAGCTAGTCTACCTGGTGTTTTAATATGTCCTTGGGCAACAGCCTCAAATAATTATGACCACTTAAACCACACGTGTAGACAAAAACTTAAAATGACAAAATTCACTAGCAATTGGTAGAAGTGTGCAA
Organism: Esox niger; assembly: GCA_016801105.1. Lineage (NCBI taxonomy): Eukaryota > Metazoa > Chordata > Actinopteri > Esociformes > Esocidae > Esox > Esox niger. Next base: position 6,993 of record JACXGJ010003722.1, on the reverse strand, counting down.
CATCACACCAAGAGGAGACTATCTGATTATGTAATTGTTTTATATTGTGATGTGTTTTTGTCTTGTAACAGATAAGAATACAAGCAGTAATGTTAAGCATTGATTACAACCATATCTATTAAGTGGAATATAGACCGATAGTTTGGGAAAAACTGGGCCCATATGCCCTGGCTGACGGAACCTACCTAGTTTTAGGCTGAGCCCGATCTTGGGGCGGAACTCTTCCTGGGGCGGGGCCTCGTGAGGGGGCGAGTTCTCATGAGGGATGATGATACCGCATGGTGACTCATCACCGCCACCGGGCGTATTGGGGGTGGCGCCCCCGCTGGCTGACGACACAGATGGGGCTGCCGTGATTGGCCTTAGCGTGGGCTTCAGGCAGGGCTTGGACCCCGATTGGTCGTCCTCATCGTCAAAGTCCTCCTCCACCTCTTCCACGTCGTCATCTGAGTGGGGGTGGTGCCGTTGGGATGCATGGTGGTCCACCCTGTCTCTGTCGCCCCTCTCTCTCTCCCGGTCCCGATCTGCTCTGTCTCCCCTGTCCCGCTCTCCCCTGTCTCCCCTGTCCCGCTCTCCCCTGTCTCCCCTGTCCCGCTCTCCCCTGTCTCCCCTGTCCCGCTCTCCCCTGTCCCGCTCTCCCCTGTCACCCCTGTCCCGCTCTCCCCTGTCCCGCTCTCCTCGCTCTCCCCTGTCCCGCTCTCCCCTGTCCCGCTCTCCCCTGTCCCGGTCTCCTCGTCGGTCACGGTCTTCCCGTGGTGCCTTATGAACCCGCTCCTCCTCAGGATCTGGTTCCAGCTTTACAGGAGGCTGGCGTAGACGCTCCGCCTCCTCTTCCTCCATCTGGACCAATCAGTTAAGCCGTTAAGATAAGCAATATGAGAAAGGACCCTCAGTCAGTCAGACACAGTAAATGGTATCGTGAAGCTAAGACAACCAGATGGATGGAAACCCATTTACAGACATAAAGGCAAAACAATCTGAAGAGAGAATGACCTTCAGACATACACACAATCAGACAGATACAGTCAGTCTCTCTCTCACCCTGCGTATCTCAGCCTCTGGGTCTGGGTGTCCCTCAGCTAGCAGCCTCTGTCTGATCTCCTCCAGCTCCTCCTTCTCTCTCTTCCTGTCACGCTCGTCCACCTCCGTCTCCTTCTCCCGGTCTCGCAGACGCTTCTGCAGTGCACTGCCCCTAGGGGTTGCAAACAGAACATCACCTATAATAAGTGGCCCTGACAGCAACACTTACATTTCCATCAGCAAAAATTAAACTAATACTGACGTTTAGTTTATTATGACTGTTTACATGATGATTTGTTACATTTCATGAATGAGTGAATATGTAATCCTACAAATAAAATATATTATGACGTGGTCTCAGTGTTATCATGGTTTAGGACTAGCAGATGAGCAACATTGTCTTGTTGTCTTCGGTGCTGGAGGTCACCTGTAGTACTTGGGGTCATCTCTGTCATCATCGTAGTCCTCCAGGAACTCCTTTAGCCGCTTGCTTTCTTTCGTCTGTAGGACACATTGACAAATGTAAATTGATGAGAAACTTTTAGACCAGGACATAATTTCAGGCGTGTCTCTGTAAACCTGGGTTCTTGTCGGAGCAGTTTGCAACGGGCAACGAAAATTGCAGCTCCCACTGAACCGGTTTAGGAGGAAAGGATGAGGAAAGGATGCGAAAAGGATGCGTTTCTTCCTACCATCTCCCTTCTGCGCTCGTCTTCCCTCTCAGATTCCTTGGCATAGTCTCTGGCCTTCTTCCTCTCGCGGATCTCCCAGTTCTTCAGACGCTAAAGGCAGACACGAGACAAGAGGTCAGGCCGACGAGACGTGGCCGACACTGCCTCGGGCTTCGCTGTAAGCGCGCCAGCATGCGGACCTACCTCTTGATAGGCTGCCTCCTTGTCACGGAGCTTCCTCTCCAGCCTCCTGCGCTCATAGGCCTCCTCCTCATCCTCCTGATCCCGCTTCTTGTCCTTGTCTCTGTCGCGACTCACCTCTCTGCAACATCACCGGCCTAGTCACCCTTCCATCCATCCTTTCTCTATTTACAAGGTCATTGGTTGCCATTTTAAAAAGCCACCCACCTTGAGTGACTGCGGTCCTTGCTCCGGTCACGACTCCTGTCCCTTTCCCACTCCCTCTCTCGTTCTTTCGTCCGGTTGCGGTCACGTTCTCGCTCCCCTCTGTCCCGTTCGCGCTCCCTCTCCCGCTCCCTCTCTCTCTCCTTCTCGCGCTCCTTCTCGCGCTCGCGGTCCCGGCGCTCCCTCTCTCGCTCCCTCTCCTTGTCCCTCTCCCGCCGCTCGCGCTCAAACTCTGCACGCTCCTTCTCCTTCTTGTCCTTCTCCTCCTCCAGTTTCTGCAAAGAGAACAGGGGATGTCGATAAGGCGGAGGCTCCAGGAGGCCAGCCATGCAACAGAACAGGAGCTCAGAGATGCTGCCTCACACGCCACTAAAAGTGCACAGACGTGGATCCAGAAGTGGCTTCTAGGCTCTGAGGGTAATTCTATGGATTCCTTATATCTAGATATGAAGTAGCTCATTTAGGTAAAGTCAGACATTTCAGCACTAAGGGACCCCTATGGCAAGGCTTAACACCAACTGTCTCTGGACAGAAGTCACAGCATTCAGTTTGTCCATTGCATTTTTCAACATCGGTGCCCAAACCGGAATGGTCATGCAGGCTGGATTTGGCCAATTTGCTGCCAGTTGCAGACCGTGGAAGTATCAGTATAGCACAACGGTTGTTAACTACAAGCAGGGTGACTTACAAGCTAAGCTAACTAGAGACACTGGAAACCACTTTGAGGTCAAAGACATCTTGTTGGCCATGTTAAACGTCACAGGCATTCAAAACAAGAAAAAGGCGCTGCTTGATAGACAATGCTTTTTCTCTCCAGTCAGTCGTCCTCATTACAAGAGAAACAGAAAAAAGGCGTCAATCCTTTTGTTAAACTAGTTGTTGGTGACTTACAGGTGTTGAACTACGGATTTCAGCTCTTCGCTGCCCCTACAAGCCTATAAAAGTTAGGCCTGGGAGGAGAAGCAGGTCAAACGGTACAAAGGGGATACAAAGAGATTCACGTTCTCTCAAGCAAATCATCCAAATCCAACCGTTAACTTCAATGGGATACATTGCTAAAAACAGAAAGCCGTCAGATATCCTGGCTGGTACATCTTTTTACGATATTTTCTGGACAGGTAAATTAAATCGTAGAGGCTCTTACCCTTTCTTCAGTCTTCTTTCATTCTCTAGTGACTCGCTTTCCCAGGCACACACTTAGAGACCACTCTGTCCACATGCACTACACCCATGGTCCTGATGTGACTCAGTTGATTTCTGTTTCAAACTGGTATTCAGAATGCACTGAGGCTCATGTCAGTGTTGGATTGTAGCGATACACATATAGGAATCACAAGTTTGCTAAGGGCCTCTCTCAAGGAGACAGCGAAAAGCGGTCCGTTGGTACCCAACCACAACCTAGGTCGTTCTGCTGGACTGAGGGGAATTAAAGAACCATGGGTGTAGTGCAGTTAAGAAAAATAGCAGGGAAAAGAGCAGGAAGTAAATGAAAGCTTCAGAATAGAGAAGAGAGCAGGTATTATGGACCGGTGGATGGCAGATGTGTCCGTCATACTTCTGCCTGGAATGGAGCGGGGCTTCGATCTGATCGGTTAGTCTGTTTCTGTCTTCCTACTTTAACTTACCTTGTTTTGAATTCCACTGGTGACAGCATGGGCACTGAGTAAGTGCAGGTTGCCCATAGGTACATGGTGACCCCTCTTCCATTAACTACAGGCCTTACCATTCAGACTTGAGAAGTCATTCAGTATTAGCGTAGTGTAAGTTTACTGCTGTGGATTCAACACAAAATGGACACACGGAAATGAAGAGAACGGTGAATGGCATCAGGAATAAAAAGAGACCACTGAAGATAATCACAGACCGAGTGGGTGGACAGAGTGAGATGAGACCAGTGGACAGAGGGGAGGACAGCCCTGACACATTCATTCCACAGGGAGGGTGAGGACTCACCTGACTAGTCTTCAGAACGCAGAGTGCTGTGGAGGGACGCCCCCCCCGCTACAACAGTACAGCCTACAGCGCAGATCACTGCAGTGGTTACCGACTTGGTTACAAGTCTCAGGGACTTTCACACACACAATGTTATGAATGAACATCATTTACGGAGGACTCACAAAGGTTCACCGGCCTCCAGCCAGGGGACAACACGCTAAATAGAGGGAACTCAAAATCTGTGTGGTTTTCTGTCCCCGTGTGGTAAATAACTGGTCCTAAAGCCAGACCAACCTCTCGCTGACATGTATCCGATGGAAAAGGTTGGTTGCTGAGAGGTTCTCATTAGTTTCCCTCAGCCATCACCACATACCGGAGGGCCTTTGCAGTTGCCCCTATGTGAGTCCTGGAGAGGGGGGCGCCCAGTATGTGTAGAAGATAAAGGAAAGCTCATACTTACATCCTATCCTGGACAACTTTTTCCCAAAGCTCTGAGATTCATCTTGCTTTAGTCACCATATGATCTCTATCATAATGGTGGGGTTTAATCAATAGATTAGCTTTAAGGTAACGTTACATTGTCGCCATGCATTTTGTTTGTGTGTTGAATGACTTACAGATCTAGCTAGCTATACGGTCAGACCTAACTATCCAAATATGTACAAAACCTATGTCCCGTCCACACACAATTCAAATTAGGTTTGAAAATGTGACAATACTAGAAATTGGACAACTAGATATTGTCTGGGAACAAATACTGCAGCTAACATTGAAATTACATTGTGAAAATCCAGATCTTAAAGAATTTCTGAGATTGCCAATTAACACGATTTTAGAGCACAGTATGCCCCTTTTATTCTACTCTCCTACCATCCTAAATGTAGATTACATGGAAAAGTCCTTGTGCCAGTGTGCACTACCTGTGTGAACAAAGTGTAGTACTAGTGTGTGCAGCTTCTTTTCCAAAACCTGCAATGTGAGTGACAGAGATGACTACGTTACTGTACCTTGTGGGTGTCACGGAATTTACTGATCTCTCTGGAAATCAGGTCTCTCTTGTCATCCTCCAATCCGTCAATGGCGTTGATATCCTCCTAAAGGACAATGGGAGGGAGGTGGAAGGGACACTGGTCACGGTCATGCTGTCAACTGTGGACCAGACTAACATAGGTCAAACCTAATACGGGGGAAATAAAGCATGCGCCAAGAAGTGTCTTCATGGATATACATATTTAGTAAATAAATGGACAAATAAGAATGGCTGAAGATCTGTTATTTTCCTACTCTTTACATCCCCAGACTAGACCCTGAAGGATCTGTACGTGTGCAATGCATCTTCCCATTTTTGGTAGTCTCCACTGTGATAATGAGAAGGCTTTGTCTTGGGTCTGCTAACCAAACATAAAAGAACTCAAATTTCTATTGTGTGCTGTCTATTGAATGGTTTGGTATTCAACTTGCATTATTGCCAGACCTTCCAGCATCTCAGAAATTGCCTCCCTCCTGCACCCTGGGCTTTTCACACACAACGTTGTCTAGAGTAAAGAATGGATTGACAAAAATTCATCGAGCCACTTTCCTTGCCGTCCAATCATTAGTACGCTTGATGCTATCACTCCAGTATGGACCCACATCTATGAGTAACTTTTCTGGCACCTTGTTAAACAAATGCCCCTGAAGAATTCAGGCTGTTAAGGTTAACAAGGCCCGACACAATAATAGATGCGTGTGCCTAGTAAACAGAATGTAAAATGAGATCAAAAACGCAATTCAAGTGTACCTGTTCAATCTAAAAAAACAGAGGGGGGACAAATGACCTATGTACCTCTTCTTTTTTCTCTTTCTTTTTCCTTCGGAGTGGGGACTCATCATTCGAGGGAGCGTTCAGCTCACTGGCATATTCACGGATCAGACCGTCGATGGCACCCTTGACAATTTGGTCCCGCCTTTGGGTGTCCTCGTCAATCACCTCCTCATCCTCCTCCTCCTCTTTTCCGTCCTCTGCTGTTGTCTTCTAACAGAAGGCGAATTAGAGACATTTTGAGAATGTGCAGGGTTAGGCAGCTCAGTACTAGATCAAATCCCCTTCAGTCTCTCCTGTTAGTTAGGGGCATTTTGACACTAAACCATGCAGTTTTGCAGGCCTGTTTCTGTGAGCTGGGTCCATCTTAGCCCACCAAATTACACTCCTCCACAACAGAGACAATCTCCTCTCCCATCTCTCAAGCAGCCACAATGCCCACGTGCCCTCTACATTACCCACCCCGTTGCTGTTGGTGCTGCTCTTTTTCTTGGCCTTGAACTCATCCAGCTGGCCCTTGGTCTTAGCATCCACCTTCACCAACAGCTTCTTCTCCCCGATCTGCAGCTCGTGGAGCAGCCGCAGGGCCCTCAAAGTTGACTCAGGCTCCTTGTACTCACAGAACCCAAACGCTGGACAGAATATAGAACGCAGAAGAGATGGCCAGAGTGGGTCAGAATGAATGAACACAGCCGTGAACGCGTGAAATGAGGAACGGCTTTATCCAGGTTGTTTATTAGGGCATGGAACAGTTTCTTAGTGGATAAGTCTATGTAGTCACACCCAGTTTCAGTCAATTTTCTTTAGTGTCTAATCAACAGGACTCTGCTAATAGATTAATCTAATAGTTGCTTCAGATAAACAAAGCATGCTTGGGTGCGGGGTGACACTGGACAGATGGTGGTGGTATAGTATTTTGTAAATGTTGTACCTGTTCTGTTTTTACCTTGAAGTTTTCCAGAGGCTCCTTGTACTCGCTTCCAGCTTAGGACCAGGCCACATTTCTGAAGAAGGAAATACTTCTTGCTTTACCAATGTTTCACCACAGATTTGTAACAGCATTTTAGCTACAACACAAAAACTAAAGGAAATATATTCTCACACACACACACACACACACACACACACACACACACACACACACACACACACACACACACA